>CAUYQG010045961.1:0-33477 GCA_963574415.1 Tarsius wallacei
CGAGGCCGCCCCGCGGCGGGAGGGCGCGAGGACCGCGCCGGGCGCCCGCTTACCTGCGGCGGCTCCGCTCCCGGCCGGCGCCCGCGGGCGGCCCGGGGCTGGCGGCGACCGGACGGCTGCTGCGGCCAGAACCCGCCGGGGAGGGCGGGCGCGCGGGCCGTCGAGGGGGCGGGGTCGGCCGGGGGCGCGCGCGGGACCCGGGCGCCCGCCGCCGCCGCTGCCTCGGGAGCCGCCTGGGCCGCAGCCGAGCCGGGCGGCCCTCATGAATGGGACGCGGCGGCGGCGGCGGCGGCGGCGGCGGCAGCCCAGTCGGCGGGCGGGCGGGCGGGCGGGCGGCGCGCAGGCCCCGCCCCGGCCACGTGACCGAGCTCCGCCCCCTCCTCCCGGGCCGCCCGCCGCGCCCTCGCGTCGGGTTCCCGGGCGCCGAGCCGGACGCGCGCGGCTTCGGACCCGAGCTCCGTGCTCCCGCGCCCGGTGCTCCCGCGCCCCGCGCCGCCCGCCAGGACCGGCCTCGAAGGGCGGGCCTGGGATTTTCTTCCTGCTGGAGGTGACAGGAGCGTTACTTAAAAAAAAAAAAGTTTCTTCCGGTTTCCATGGCAACCCGGCGGCGCGTCACGAGGGGTTTGGAACCCAGTCGCCAAAAATAATACGATTAAAGTGGAAAAAAGGTGCACGGCGCGAATGTTTTATAACCCCCTTTGGGGCACCAGTAGCGCATCCCCTTAGCTCAGCATTTTACCTCCCCTTAAAAATCCTAGTACCGAACTCCTTTTGAAAATCCCGCTTCTCAAGAACCGGGCGGCGTGGGGGGGCTCACGCCTGCCGTCCCAGCACTTTGGGAGTCCGAAGCGGGAGGCTCGCTGGAGGTCCGAACTCGCGGCCAACCTGGGCAATAGAGCGAGGGCCTTCCTTACAAAAGATGGAAAAGGTGATTGGCAGGGCGTAGTGGCGTAGGCGGACGACCCAGCAGGTTGGAGGCTGCGCTCCAGCCTGGGCGGCAGAGCCAGACCCCGTCTGTAGAAAAAGAAAGAAATGGATTGCCAGTCCCGTACGCCGTTTTTAACCTATTTGCAGTGTGGGTTTGTTTGTTTGTTTTAAACATAGTCAAAGCTTTTTTATTTTATTTTTATTTTTATTTAATTTTTTGAGTCGGAGTCTCACTCCGTGGCCCAGGCTGGAGGGCAGTGGCACACTCCCGGCCACCGCAGCCTCCACCTGCTGGGCTCCGGCGATCCTTCCTTCTCAGTCTTCCAAGTACCTGGAACTACAGACGCCCGCCACAGCGCCCGGCTAGTTTTTGTGGTTTATTGTAGAAACGAGGTCTCACCAAGTTGCCCAGGCAGGTCTCGAACCCCTGGGCTCAGAAAACCCTCTCGCCTCGGCCTCCCAAAGTGCTGGGACTACAGACTGAGCCACCGCACCCGGCCCAGGCTATTTTCAGTACCTCCTGCCTTGGGAGGGAAATACTCTGCTAAGCTGCCTTTTTTTAAACTTCATCCTTAAGGAAATCCTAGGCATCCCCTCACTTCCTCCAAACACCTTGAGTTTAAGACCTCAAAATGATTGGTTTACTCTTCTAATATTTTCCTTATTCTTCCATGTCTCCCTAATGAAACCACCTATATAAAATGAATAGGCCACAAGGTTAAGATTGCGATGAGTCCTGAATTCTATTAGGGTATAAGCATAGCTAATTCATAAAGTTCTCTTTGACCTTTTTTCCCTCCATGCACACAGTTAGAGCCCCCCTAGCTGCCTATAGGATTAATGAATTTTTTTTTCTTGAAAAACAATGTGCTGTAGGTCATGCAGCCTCCTTGATGGTAACCAGATGTTTTTTCAGCACAAGGTCACGAGTAGCTTTGATCACTAGGGATTCTCTCATCTGCATGCATTGTTCACAAGATTTGTAACTTTCCCAGTTGCTCCTATAGATAACATAAACCTGAGATTTGTGTTTGAGATGATTTTCCAGGCTCTGCATTCTGGCAGATCTTCTGCCCCCAACCAGAACAGTGATCCATGAACCCCATCCATAATGTGACTTGTGCAACTTCAACACCTTTGATTTCATCCCCAACCAATCAACAGACCCAATTCCCTAGACCCCCTGCCCGTCAAATTACCCCTAAAAACCCTAGCCTCTGAATTATCCAGGAGGTAGATTTGTGAACTAGCTCTTGTCCTCCTGGCTCGGCTGCTTTGTGATTATTAAACACAATGTGATAAGAACCTGGTCAGGCTAACTTACACCACCACTTAAACAAAGTAGGGACTTATTAACAAGTTGTTGCGTGATGTCCCCTCACTTCCTGCCCTGGCACCTAGGAAGTAGGTGGGGGCACCACTTTCCCATTGACCACTGGCATATCAGAGGAAGAAAGTGCTTCCCTCACCTGTCCTCTGACCCACCACCTTCCAGAGTCTCAATAATTGTCCCATCTTCCTCAGCTCTGGCTTCATCCCTTAGCTTTAGTAGATGCAGGCGGCTCGGTGGCTCAGCCTGTAATCCCGTGCCTTGGGAGGCTGAGGTGAGTGGATTGCCTAAGCCCGCGGGTTCGAGACCCGCCTGGGCAACTTGGTGAGACCTCGTCTCTACAATAAATCAAAAATTAGCCGGGCGTGGTAGCGCGCGCCTGTAATCCCGGCTACTCGGAAGGCTGAGGCGGAAGGATCACTGGTGCCCAGCAGGTCGAGGCTGCAGTGGCCGGAAGCGGCCACTGCACTCCAGTCTGGGTGACAGAGTGAGACTCCAACTCAAAATAAAATAAAATAAAATAAAAGAAGTAGACTTTGCTGCCCTCTGCTCCCGTTCAGGGGACCGACTTGTCACACAGCTTCCCTTCCCAACCAAGCTATCCAGAAGCATTTCTACTTTTTCACAGTCTTGTTCCTCCTCACCCTGAAACTGCTCAGCCTGAAGTCACAGATGACTTTCGGGGTGGCAATTACAGTGGACTCCTTCTGGGTCCTGTGTCTCACAATCTCTGTAGAGCAAGTCACTACTGATCACTACTTCCTTTTTGAAACTCCTTCTTCCTCTTGCCAACTGGAACTCCTCTGAGATCCACACTCCTGCGCTGGGTGGCTTTTGACATTTCTACCCACAGGGCCCACAGTGACGTCAAAATCAGGTCCATGATTTGTGCTTCTTCAAACCTGCTCCTCCTGAATGTCCTATCCTGGCTGATGGCCTGTCATCCATTTAGTCATCCTTGCCAGAAACCTAGGAGGCAGTCTCATTTTCCCTGTACTCCCACGCCATGTCCGACAAGTCCTGCCATTCCTACTCTCCAAAACTCTCTTCAGAACTACGATATTGGCTGCCTTCAGGGCTCAGTTGTGTCAGTTGCACAACTCTGTGGCCTCAACCCTGCCTGTGATCAGATCATCTCTCCAGTGGTCCACGGTAGGCTTATGCAAACTGGTCTTCCTGCCCTCCAGTCCTGCACAATTCTAAACATCCTCTACCCTGAATTGCAGATTTCGCCATGGCACAGGTTACTGGCAATCCATTACCTTGAGGGAAAAAAATCCATGACATCCAGAATGTTATTTTTCTTTCTTGCTCCTTCTAGCCTGTATGCTTCAGACATTCCTTTTGCAGCAGGATAATTTTTCAAATATTTACTTCTGTGTTTTTTCTTGCATTTCCCCATTTCTTTTTCCTCTTATAAAAATGCACCCGGGCATTCTGCTGGTCTCAAGGAAGTTTGTTGGCAGGATGAAAAGCAGAAGTTGTCTACAAGACATTTCCTTCCTGTCTTGTATTTTCAAAACTCATATGTACCCATTGAGGAACATATCTAAATCTGGAGAGAGGGGGCCAGGGAGATTACGTATCTTTGAGGGAATCCTGAAAGGGTGGAAAGATTTTCCCTAGAATAAGAATTGAGTCCAGGCACAGTGGCTCATGCCTATAATCCCAGCACTTTGGAAAACCAAGGAGAGTGGATTGCTTGAGCCCAGGAGTTTGAAAGCATCCTGGGCAACGTGGTGACACCTCATCTCTACAAAAAAATTAAAAAATTAGCCAGGTATGGTGGCGCATGCCTGTAGTTCCAGCTACTCGGGAGACTGAGGAGGGAGGATCACCTGAACCCCAGGAGGTTGAGGCTACCATGAGCCATGATCGTTGTGATCATGCCACTGTACCCCAGGCTGAGATAGAGTCCCTTACTCAAAAAAAATATATATATGTATATACACACACACACATATATATACATATACATATACATACATATATGTATATATATATTCTGAAAGGCACCTATAAACTAGGAAGAAATTAAGAAACAGTACATCAACAGAGTGAAGGTCAGAACCCAGAGATGTAAGCAGAGCCCAAGTCAGCCTAGAGGACATTTGCTGAATCTGGTGAATTTGAATATTGGTTTTTGCAGCCTTGGTATTTTGTAGGGAGTTTAACAGAAGACCCAACACTGATGGAAAATCCAAGTTCCCTAGCATGGCATCCAGAGTGTTCTTTTTCTCTCTTGCTCCTTCTAGCCTGTATGCTTCAGACATTCCTTTTGCAACAGAACAATACTTTTCAAACATTAACCTCTATGTTAATGTTCTATTCTAGCTTTCTAGTTCAAAAGAAGAGAATCGGGGAGAGAGGGGAATCACTTCTCAAGTCCACCTCACTAAAGCTGATCACATATAAGCCATAAAGCAAGTCTCAACAAATTTTGAAAATTTTGTATCCTACAGACTATGTTCTCTGACCACAGTGCAATTAAGAATCAATTTTTTTAAAAAGATGACTAGAAAATCCTATTTGTTTAGAAACTACTGGATCAATGAACAAATCATTATGGAAATGGGACAATGTTTAAATGCTGTGTATCAAATGTTTGATACCATATGTCAAAACTTGAGGGATAAAACTAAACAATGAGTTACAGGGATATTTGTAGGCCTAAAAATGCGTGTTACAAGAGAAAAATTATTTGAAATGTAAAGACCTAACAAGTTAGAAAAAGAACAGCAAATTAAAGTAATATAGAAGAAAGAAAATCTATAATAAAGGTAAAATAATGCAATTAGAAACAGGTCGAGTGCAGAGGCTTATGCCTATAATCTCAAAACCTGGGGAGGATCGCCTGAGGCCTTGAGTTCCAGACCAAACCTGGGCAACATAGTGAGACTGTGTCTCTACAAAAAAAAATTAGCCAGATGTGGTGGTGCACGCCTGTACTCTCAATTACTCTGGAATCTGAGGTGGGAGGATCTCTTGAGTCCAAGAGTTTGAGTTTGACTCAGGATGGGGCTGCTGTACTCCAACCTGGGCAGCGGAGTGATACCTTGTTTCAACAACAACAAAAGCAGGAAAAAAAAAGGGGGGGAAGCAAACATGCAATATAAAGAACCAGTGAAGTCAAGCCAAACACTAGATTTGTGAAACACTAATAAATTTTACAAACCTCTAGTGAAAAATGATCAGGAAAAAAAGCAAAGGCACCACAAACAATATGAGGCATAAAGGGAAAGCTACAACCACACATGATGTAGAAATCACAAAGATAAGACAACTTTGTAACATTTTTACGCCAATTAATTTGAAAACTTAGATGAAGTGAAGAAATTCTAAGAAATACGTTAATAAAACTGAACTAGAGGCTGAGCTCGGTGGCTCAGCCTGTAATCAAGCACTTGGAAGGCTGAGCTGAGTGGATTGCCTGAGACCGCCCGAGCAACTTGGTGAGACCTCGTTTCTAAAATTGGCCGGGCGTGGTAGCGCGCGCCTGTAGTTTCAGCTACTTACTTGTAAGGCTGAGGCGGAAGGATCGCCAGAGTCCAGCAGGTTGACGCTGGGGTGGCCATGAGCGTGCCACAAAACTCCAGTCTGGGCAACACAGTGAGACTCCAACTCTAAAAAAATACCCCAAAAACTGATAGAAAGGTAGAATAGATTCATAATTGTTCTAGAACTTGAATTTGTTGTTAAATATTTTCTGCATAGAGAAATCCAGCTAAAACAGTCTTGCCAGCAACTTCTACCGAACATTCCAGTAATAAGTAATTCCAATCTGACATAAGCTATTCTAAAGTATGGAAAAAAGGATTATTCCTCAACTCATTTTATAAGGATGGCATAACCTCATACCAAAAATCTGATCAGGAGAGTGTGAAAAACAAAAATCTCAGGTCAATTTCACTCATAAACACAGACACAAAAGCCCTGAACAGATTTTCAACAATTTGAATGTGATAAGATAATGTATCATAATCAAATTGACTTATTCAAGTATGAAAGCTTAGTTTAAAATGAGAAAATCAACAAGTGGTGTGGAAAAAACTTTGATCAAAATCAACATCCACCCCGATAAAACTCGTAGGAAACTAGAAATATTTTCCTTGAAAAAAAGTATGTACAAGAACCTACAGCCACTATTATAAGTAATCATTGCTTTTAAAATGGGGAACAAGAGGGCAACCCCCTCAGATCCCTTCTCACTATGGGAGCTTTTCTGTCCTCTCAATAAATCCTGCTTTAAATAAATAAATAAATAAATAAAATGGGGAACAAGATAAGTGGGTTGTCATCTCTATTTCTATTCAGTGTTGTACTAGAGGCTCTAATCATGGAATAAGACAAGAAAAAGAAATAAAGTATATACAGCTTGAAAAGGAAGAAATCACAATGACATGACTGTGTAAAAATTTCAAAAAAATATACACATAGCCTATTGAGATGAGTGTGAGAGTTTACAATGTTGCTGAATGCTAAAGCCAATATACAAGATTCATCAGTATTTATATATACCAATGAACGAAATGGAATTTTTTGAAAGATCCATTTAGAATTATATAAAGAAACAAGCTACCAAGGAATGACTCTAACAAAATATGTGCAAGATCTTTTATAAATAGAATTATTGAACTTCATTGAAAGTCTATGAAGACCTAATTACAGAAATACCTTATTTATTTTATTTTTATTTTTTGGAAGCAGGATTTATTGAGAGGACAGAAAACCTCCCAGAGTGGGAGGAGACATGAGGGGATTGCCTGATAAGTACCTTTTTAAATTTAATTTAATTTTTTACAGATGAGGTCTCACTATGTTGCCCAGGCTGGTCTCAAACTCCTGGACTCAAGCAATCCTCCCATCTTGGCCTTCTAAAGTGCTGGGATTACAGGTGTGAGCCACTGTGCCTGGCTTACAAATATCACATTTACAGATAGAAAGACTCAATCTTCATTCCTCATAAATTGATCTATAGATTAAATGCAATTCCATTCAAAATAGAGGTCTCTTTTCAAAAGACTATTGAAGAATGTGGAGGGAAGAATTACCTTCCTATATATCAAACCTAGAGTAACAAGACAGGGTGGTTTTGGTACAGGAGTAAATGAATAGACCAATCAAACACAATAGAAATTCTCACCACAGAAAAAAAAAAAGTTAGCTAATGCATACATTAGTTAGCTTGACTTAGCCATTCCATAATGTGCACATATATCAAAACATCATCTTGTACACCATAAGCATATATTATTTTGTTTGTCAATTTTAAAAATTTGATTTTTTTTTTTTTTGAGTTGGAGTCTCACTCTGTCGCCCAGACTGGAGTGCAGTGACACGCTCCCGGCCACCACAGCCTCGACCTGCTGGGCTCCGGTGGTCCTTCTGCCTCAGCCTTCCAAGTAGCTGGAACTACAGGCGCGCACTACCACGACCAGCTAATTTTTTGATTTATTGTAGAGATGAGGTCTTGCCAAGTTGTCCAGGCGGGTCTCGAACCCACGGGCTCAGGCAATCCACTCACCTCAGCCTCCCAAAGCACAGGATTACAGGCTGAGCCACCGAGCCTGGCAAAAATATGATTTAAAAAAAAAAACGCAATTGAAAGCTCAGAAGCAGGTTCAGCATATGTAGACATTTGATGTACGGCAGAGGGGTCAATTCAGAATATTGGGGAAAAGATGGACTTTTCAGTAAATAGGAGGCAGTTGATTATTGTCTTCGTTTTCTATTCCATAACAGAAAAATCACAGACTGGGTGATTTATAAAGAAGAGATGTTTATCTGGCTCACAATTCTGGAGGCCAAAAGTCCAAGGTGGAGGGGCTGCATTTGCTGAAGGCCTTCGTGCTATGTTGTAACATGGCAGAGGGTGTCACACGGCGAGAGGGCAGGAACATGCCTGCTCAGGTCTCTCTTCCTCTTATGAAGCCGCCAGTCCCATCATGTGCTCACAGGGGTGGCCTTATCTAATCTTAATCGCCTCCAAAGTCCCCACCTCCAAAACCATCAACATGTGAATTTTGAGATTAAGCTTCCAGCACAGAAATTAGGGGACATGGATAACAATTTGATTGTCAAAACATAACAATCAAATATATGGATAAAAAACTGGATTTGGACCCCACGTCAGCTTTAGTGGATTTAAGACCTAAGTGAGAAAAACAGACTTGTGTTGCTGTCATCTTTTCAAGGATACACTTTCTTTTTCACATTTTGCTGTACCTGAAAGTGTGATATTTCTTACAGTCCATGTCAACATAGATTCATTGATTTTGTGATATAAAACTTTTAGGAGAATATGTTAACAAAGTCTGAGCAAGGAAGGATTTCTTAAGCAAGATACAAAAAGCACTAACTATAGAGGAAAATATTGATAAGTTTAACTACATTCAAATTAGGACTCTTTAAAGACCATAAAGAGAGTAAAACAAAAATAAGCATCATCCTAGGAGAAGATATTTGCAACATATATAGTCAACCAATCATGGGAATCCAGAATATATGAAGAACTCATATGAATCAATAAGAAAAAGTCTAGCAATCAATAGAAAAATTAGCAGAAGAAATGAAGAGGAATTTCACAAAAGAAAAACACAAATGGTCCATAATCTTATGAAACGATGTTTAATTACATTAGTAATCAGGAGAATGGAAATCAAAACAATATGAAATTCCACAGCACCCACATCAGAATGGCTAAAATGTTTAAAAGTTGTTTGATGCCAAGTGTTGGGGGTGTTGCCAATGCCAAGGCCATGGTGTGACCAACCGGAACTCAGTTGCACTGCTGGTTTAAATCCAAATTGTAACGACTTTATTTATTTAAAACAATTTTTTAAGAGATAGGGTCTTGCTATGTTGCCCAGGTTGAACTCAAATTCCTGTGCTCTAGTGATCCTCCCACCTCAACTTCCCAAGCAGTTGGAACTACAGGTACCTGGTATCAAATTGCAGCAACTTTAGAAAACAGTAGTGGTGTTACCTAGAATGTTGAACATGCATATATACAAAGATCCAGCAATTCCAATGTTAGGCATATGCCTCCAGAAATTCTTGTACAAGTGCACTCAAAGACACATGCAAGAATTACAGCAGCATTGCTTGTCATTGCAAAGAGCGAGAAGCAATCTGAATGTCCACCAGAGGTAGGATGCACAATTAAATTATGGTGTAAGCTGGGCTCGGTGGCTCAGCCTGTAATCCCGTGCCTTTGGGAGGCTGAGGTGAGTGGATTACCTGAGCCTGCGGGTTTGAGACCCGCCTGGGCAACTTGGCGAGACCTCATCTCTACAATAAATCAAAAAATTAGCTGGGCGTGGTAGCGCTCGCCTGTAGTTCCAGCTACTTGGAAGGCTGAGGCGGAAAGATTGCTGGAGCCCAACAGGTTGAGTCTGTGGTGGCCGGGAGCATGCCACTGCCCTCCAGCCTGGGCGACAGAATGAGACTCCAACTCAAAAAAACAAACAAACAACAAATTATGGTGTAATCATACAATGAAATGCTACTGAATTCTATCAACATGGGTGGATCTCAGAAATAAAATCTTAAGCAAAGAAACATCAAGAGATTAAAGTATGATTCTACTTATCCTACTTCTTAAATTATATATTGTTCAAGGATAAAACCATAGGTGATAAAAAAACGATTAAAAAAGACCAAGGAAGTGAGTGACAGAAATTTTGGGATAGAAATTTCTCTTTGAGAAAGAGGGAGACTGTACCATCTGAGATGGATGTACAGTGTCTGGGGTAGGATGATGTGCCCGGGTGATGAGTATAAGGTGTTTGTGTGTATGTTTATTTCACAATAAAAATTAAAATAAATGAAGATAACAAAGGAAAACGAATTAACAAACACATCTCTGTATTTTTTTAAATGTATTGTGTGCCTGTAAGTTCCCTTTCATCACTTGTAAGACAAATTCAGTGTGTCTTGGAACTTTCCTGATACACTGCAAGGAGAGGTCTCTTTTCAACAGGGCATTGCCATTTGTTTTGTGATAAATCTTTCTAAATGATGAGGAAGAATAAGTTATGTAAAAATGGGTCAGAAGTGCAAAAGGAAAGTAGAAGCACGAAGGTTCTTCTAATAAGTTATTCACAGTACACATATCTCCAAATCGGTCCATTTAAGTTTGTTTTCTTTTAACTCGATGGTTATCATTCTTGGCCCCGGGAACAGACTTTTCCGGTCGTTCCTTGGACTTTCTTGATTTCACTGGTCATGTGCTGCTGGATCATAAGACCAGTGACCTTGGAGGCCAAGGTACCTGACCCATTGGAGCAGAAATGCCCCTGGAATCTTGTCCTGTCTGCTTGAATCCCTCGGGTTATAGGCAGCTCATATTGGGGGCAATTCATCCCATGATTAGGCAGTTAGGACAGATTTATCTACGGGAGGCCTTCCTGAGGTCACTCATGTCATCTAGGAGATGGAATCCCTCTGAAAATCATTACACTGTTGGAGTACCCACTGCCTTCCATAATTTTAAACCGAACAGTTTAGAGAAAATGTATTCTGTAAATTCTGACAAAGAAGGATTCAGTCATCAGTACTTTGAGATTTTTCTGCTCATTTTTAACTCTAAGCCTTCATCACTATGTATTTTACATGATAACTAAACAAATAATGATAATAACACGTTTAGAAACAATAGAGGGGAGAAGAGACTTTAAAAGACACTCACCTAAGAAGGAGTCTTCCCAAAAGTGTGTTCGGCAGGTCTCAGCAATTCAACAGCTATTGAAGATTCTGAGGACTGCTTGCAGACTCTCCTCCAGCTTCCAGATTGCTTGTTTCAGCAGCCACTGTCTTCATTTCTTTTCAGAATAGCCTGTTTGAATGGAATGTCTGGATTATTTCAAACTGTTCTTAAGAATGTGTTTCCAGGGTACGTCCAGTCTACTGAAAACTTTAAAAAAAACTTCAAAAAACCTTCCTTTGTCATTTTTTGGTTGTTTGTGTTACATAATAATCCTTGATGAGATATGCACTCTGAATGAAAGGCAAAATTACAACAGATTTGGTTTGAAGATCTCAATTGACTTTATTGTGATTCAAGACTCAGACAACACTTCATTCCAGGAAATAGAGGAAGTGTTCCTATGAGCTGAGCAGAAGTTGACTTTGTACACAGGGAAAGGCTGAAGACAGCAGAAGGAAAGAACAAAGAATGTATTTGTTTCAAAACTACTTGTCTTGGAAGGGGAAGACAGGGAGACAACAGTAGAAAAATAATTGATGCATTGGCATTAGGAGATATTAGGCTACTTCTTTTTTTGTAAGGATTAAAGTAGAGGGAGCTTTGTTATCCTGTCGTCCCAAAGAGTGAAAGGGGCCTGTCTGGAAAATTGCCTGTGGTCTCTCTCCCCCAATTTCTCAGAGGGTCAGATAACTGAGTTTGGGTTTGGTGACTTGCAACTTCAGAGTGGGTAGTGCCATTTTGATCTTTAGTCTGGTCTGTTGGAGCCTAGTGTTGGAGCTTAGTCCAAAACAATGGCCTTCTATAATTTTTATTTAACATCGGGAAAGCTAAATCTTATTAGTGAAGTGATGCCATTTCAGCAAAAAAGGAATGGCTGGCTCTCACGCTCCACTCTCCCCCTTCTTTTGCACCTCCCTGTTTTCTCCCTCAGGAAAGCTCTTCTAATTAGGTTTTTTTTTTTTTTGACAACACAAAGTGTTTTTCTTTTTTTCTTTCCTGATTTCTCTAAATGGCTTATTCATATTAGATACATTTATTTCACTGTTAGAGAAAAAGGGGGGAAAGTGTATGACTTTGTAGACGATTTCTACTCTGTAAAACTTGAGTTGGTGTTCTCCCTGGGAGTCTTCTGTCATTAAGTAACAATCCCCAGAATATATGAGGTAAATGCTCAATAATTTTAGATCACTGCATACTTATTAAAACGAGCTAGTCTATGGAGCATCCCGGTGAGCTATTTAGTTACTGTGTTACCCTCCAAAAACCTTTATGAAGAAAGAGACTACTTTTGTATCCTAGGATGGACCAGTTAGTGAGAATTAACTTCTGGGTGGAGAAGAACGCTGCACTTGTCTCACAGAGTACAGAAAGAAAGAAAAGGGGCGGACTCTCCAGTGTTAACATCTGCTGACCCCCGCCACCCCTCACCCGCAGCCAACGCATCCCACCCTCACTCCATCCTGGCGTAAAACACAGCACACACATAGTACAGAGGCTTTCTGTGTTGGCCCGGAAGGGAAGAGATAAAAGAAAGGCACAAACAGAGGAGTGGCAAGGAGGAGAACGATAAGAAAGAAGCTCAGATCCTCAGGAATCAGCCTTAATATCCCAAGGCCCTGTGAGCAGGACGGGAGAGCAGTTTGGGGGTGCAGGTCAAGACACGTTGGAGAAAGTCTTCCCCACGGCTGACACTGTCACTGTCAGACAATAACCTTCCCTTCCAAATTTCATATCTTCTCAATCTTTGAGGAGTTTTCTGGAATTTTTCTGTGATCCTGTGCTAGAAGATGCAGCTCTGTGTGTCTACGGTCTGCACAGATGGAGCCTGCGATAGGAGCCTTTGAAATGATCTTCCCAGATACTGAAGGAAATTCAAACGGGACTGTGGAATTTACAACGGAAACAAACAGTCTGTCTCCTGCTTGCAGACTTGACTCTAAATTTAGATCACCCTATAGAAGGGCACGCACAGGCCTGGAAGGCTTTTCCTGCTGAGCTGACAGCGCTCTACCTCTTCCATTTTTAGCCTCCTAGAGGAAATTTTATACTGTTTTTGCTTTGGAGCTAGAAGGCTCATGAAAAGCCAGTTCCCGAGTTTCAGAATCTTGGCAACTTCTCAGTTGTACACGGCAAAACCTCCATCACAATGTCTACTCAAGTTTTTTCCATATCATGACTAGAAAGTGGGCCCTGAAAGGTGTTTGTTTGGTGTGACTGACAGAGTGGTGAGGACCCAACTATCCAGTTTAAAGTCTCAGTAGAGCCGGGTTCAGTGGCTCAACCTGTAATCCCGCGCCTTGGGAGGCTGAGGTGAGTGGATTGCCTGAGCCCGCGGGTTCGAGACCCACCCAGGCAACTTGGCGATATCTCATCTCTACAATAAATCAAAAAAATTAGCCAGGCGTGATAGCACGCGCCTGTAGATCCAGCTACTTGGAAGGCTGAGGCGGAAGGATCGCCGGAGCCCAGCAGGTTGAGGCTGCGGTGGCCGGGAGCGGCCACTGCACTCCAGTCTGGGTGACAGTTTGATACTCCAACTCAAAAAAAAAAAAAAAAAAAAAAAAAAAGAACCTCAACTAATTTCATGAATGTTTTTTCATTTGAAACCAAGTTGTTCTTGCAGAATGAAACGAGAAAATAAGAGTTCTACCAACAGTTAGATGGAAAGTTGTGTGAAATCTTGTGAACTTTCTTTTCAAAAGATGCAGTCTTCTAGAGATTTTACTAGTGAAATGGGGGTGTGGGCCAATCTTTATATGAGGTTGAGACACATCAAATGCCATTATAAATCTTTACATTTACAACTCAAATAACTAAATGCATTAATTTTTTCCATATGAAAAGACACTTGGACATTTGCTCTCAATGTTAATTTTTTATTAATATAATATTTGGTATTCATTGACTAATGGAAAAATGCTACAAAAAAGTATGTATTAACAATAAAATCTACCCAAAGAGTCAGGATTCTGCCACACACCTTTTGCTTACCGTAAAAGAAACATTTAGGTGTATTAAGATCAGGGCAATTCTTGAATAGCACGATATTGCTTGGTTTAAGGTCTTTTAAAAAATATTGGAAAGGAAAGGCATGGAAAATGAGGGGAGATTGTTGTGGATTTAAAAATAGATGTACACATATATACACAATTTATTGAAACTTCAGGCAAAAAATGTTATCTTCCCGGGAGTTTAGAGCCACCAGGGCGGGAAGTCCGCTGCAGGGATGAACAAAGCATGGCTGCGCGATAGGATTATCTCTGCTGCTGCAGCAGGCTCCCTGATGAAGGGTTGCGGCGACTGTCTGGCCTATTACACCACATTTTTTTTGGTGACAACCTCTGTTATTCTGTCAGCTCAGTCGACTAAGTTGTTCCCCGTATTCTGCTGTCACCCGGTCTCCGTTCAACAGAGAGGAGGAAAGATAAAAGAACAAGGTGAATTGAGCCAAGTGGGGTACACGGGAATTCCTCCTCTTGGGGGCTAGAGTCGCCACCTCCTCGGGACATGGGGGAAATTCCAGGACCGTATTTCACCCAGAAACCGGTGAGTCCTCTGGATTAGTTGCATGCAAGGGGAAGGTGGTGAAAGTCTTAATCGTCCCTGCCCAGCTGGGGCCAAGAAAGCCCGGTTAGAGCTGCTTGGCCGGTGCGCACGAGCCCCGGACCCCTCGGGCCCCCGGAGCTTCGCCGGGGGGAGTAGAGGTCAAGTCAAGGGGCACGACCGCTGGGCGTTCCTCCCTCTCGCCTGTGCTGTCCGCAGCTTCGCTTCTGAACGACCACCGCTAACAGAGCAAGGCTGGAAGGCGGAGAGGGGGCGGGTCCCTGCGGGGGCGGGACCAAGATGGGGGGGGAACGGAGCGGCCGAGGAGTCTGTGGGGAAGTGTAGTTCCGCGAGCCCTGGCAGCGAAGCTGTTTCGGCTTCGCTAGCAGATCTGCACTTCAACTCCCAGAAGTCTGGGGGTCCGGCCGGAGAGCTCATGCGCAGTGGGCGCCACTTTGTATCCTATCAGGCGAGGAGAGGGTGATGTCACCTGCGAGTTGGTAACCTACGAGCGGCTGTGAAGGAAACTGTTTAACCGGATCCCATTGTACCCGGAGCGCAGAGCCGCCTTTCTAGCCATGCAGGGGCTGCTCAGGTAAGGGGGACGCGCCTTCTCGCCCGCCGCACTCATTCATGAAGTGGCACCGCGCGGTGGCGCGGGGGTGGGCGTGCTTCTTCAGGCCGGACGTTGGGTCCGCGTCGCACCCTCCCGCTGCCTCTCCGGAGCTCCCGGGCCAATAGGTAAATATTAAACCCGTCCTTCAGGTTGGGTCTGGGTGGGAACGGGACCTAGACAGCTCCCGGCTGCCAAGCTGGGAATGGGAAAATGGCTGCAGCGCAACGCAAAACCAGGCGAGCCCGGAGGAAGGCGCCTCCGAGGACGGGGTCCCTCCCTCCTTTCTTTCTGCGGCGCTCGGATGGCCGAGGAGCCCGCAGGGTACCACTCGCCGCTTTGCTGAGGGCTACCCGGGACTGGGGGCTGCGGGTCCCGCAGCGGCTGTGGGAGTTCCTGGCCCGGCGGCTCCGAAATGGGGATTCCCGAGGCAGGCTCGGTGACACCGAGGTAGCGACAGGGAAGGAGGGTCTCGTGCGGGCGTCCGCGTCCGGGCAGAACCCCTGCCTCCCCTGGCACCCTTACTTCAAGCCCCATTCGGAAGGGACAGGGTGCCTGTAATTCAAAGTTAAAGCTTAATGCCTCGGAGAGGAGGGAAATCAGGCGTTGCAGAGGGAGTGCAGGGTGTTGGCGGCCGGCGGCCAGAGAGGCTGCGCCGCCTGCGGACCGGGTTGGCGGCGCCGCAGAGCGCTCCTGCCTCCTGCCTCCTGTCTCCGGAGGGCGCATCTCGGTAACCCCACCTCCACCGATTGCCCCCTTCGACCAATAGCACCTGGGTTGGGACGAAGCGCCTGCTCCGGAACCCTGGGCCAGGAGGTAGCAAGGGGGTGGGGGCGTCAGATAATCTCATAATTTGGCTCGCAGTAGGGCAGGAAGGCAGGATAATCGGGTTTACCCAGCTGGTGCCGAAAGCCAACTGCTTGTGATCGCCGTGCCCTGTGACTGGAGACTTGCGTGAGGCCCAGGATTCTATGGTCCTCTGGATTTTCTTTCCCGGTCGCCAGCATCTTCGTTCTTTCGTTTACTCATTCATCAAACCCTACTGAGGTCTCAAGTTGCTTCCAGCCTGGGTTTGGGTAGTTCTATCTCTCGCCCCATAAAAAATGTTAGATGGGCTCAGGAATAGATTTCTGTACGTTTCCTCCCTCCCCCACCTCCACCCCCAGGAGAGCATCAAGAGCAAATGCCACCCGTGACCGTTTTGCTCTTCCTGAGCTGGTAGTTTCTTGAGATTCGAGCAGGACCCAGTGAATTGAAGCGGAGTTTGCCTGCAAGATGAATCCTGTTGCCATGGCGACTCCTGCCTTCGGAATCTTAACTGCTGCCACTGCTGTTTCGATTCGATGTGGCTCTGCGGGCAGCTGGGAGGGCGTGGTCAGTGGGTGTGGTCAAATGCTCGTCTTGGGTCCAGCTGCTCTCTCCTCCTCACCCCTTTCTCAGCCCCGGGACCCTCCCCCATTCTTTTGTAAAAGGCTTGGACACAGTTCTCAGATATCTCATTTCTCCACCTCCCTCCCTGAAACATTGTTTGGCGCCTTTTTCCGGAGGCAAACTCTGAAAATTACAATTTGAAAGATCTCTTTCCCCTTTAGGGCAACTCGCACTGTTTTCCCAGTAACGTAGCCTATAGTGTTGGAGGCAACTTTCTTAAGGAGGGCACACTCTCCTCTTCTGCATAAAGAAAGCCTCCATGGTCTCAAGTTTGCCTTGGATGCAACTGATTGGAAATGATTAGTTAATAACTGAAGGCCTACAGGTGCAAGTTCTTGAGTGTGTAGCACGCAGTGCCAGGGCTGGAAACCAGGAGCCTTGGGTCCTGCTCTGGTTCTGTCATTACTAGCTACTCCACTTTGGGGTGAACCCTTTACTTCTGGGGATCTCAGTCATGTGGTATAGAGGGTTTCTTAAAGTTGATTCTAGGTATAAAATATTGTGATTCTGAGAAAGACACAGTCACTGTCTTTTAAAATATTTTTCAAAGTAATCTGAAGATGAGGGTTTAAACCCAGCTGCTGACACTGTAGCATAGGGTTAGTATCTCTGAGCCTTACTTGTTTGGCAAAACAGCTTGGTTCTTCATGGCAACCCTTCAAAGTGGGCAAGGCAGCTATATGACTATTTATAATGCTGTTTATACTACTGCTACTGTTCCAGTATCTGACTCTTCTACTTATATTTTAGTCATAGAAAAAATTAGGTTTTGGCTTTTTACAGATTGTTTTTGAGTTGGGGGGGTCTCACTTTGTCACCCAGTGTGGAGTACAGTGACTCCATCACGGTTTACTGCAGCTTCGGCCTCCTATGCTCAGGCAATCCTCCTGCCTTGGCCTAATGAGTAGCTGTGAATACAAGTGTGCATGACCACACCTGGCTATTTTTTTAAATTTATTTTTTGTAGAGATGAGGAGTTGTCACTATGTTGCCTAGGCTGGACAGATTCTTAATGAATGCAGTTATTTGAAACTTAATTGCATTAAGTGTAGCTGAATTATTACAAATATTTTGGTTCCTCTCTGCTTGCATTATTGCAGTTGGGGGAACAGTGTGTAGTATGTGTCTTTGCATGTGCATCTGTGTACAGGTGAATGCTTGGGGATGCTGTGTGCTAGAGGGTTGACACTCATCATTTTGTGTGAAGGAGGTGCTTACAGCCCCATGAGGAAACAGGATCAGAAGTTGTCACTCTTTATTTTTGTCCTAGAGCTTATCATTAAATGAAAATTTCCTTCATTTATTTGTCTCCCTTACTAGATTATAAGCTGCTTGAGGGCTGGTCTTTTTCTTGTCCTTTTCCCTCTTCCTAGCATTTTAGAGCAGTTTGTCCATTTTGTGTGTTTTTAATATATATTTGTTGAATGAATAGCAAGTAGTAGAACTGTGACTGGAGATCTGAAGTTTGTATTATTTGCACTGATAGTTCAGCCATCCAGTGTAATATTCCTCTTAGCTTTCTGCCAAGCAATTTCATCTCAGTATAAACTAAAACGTTTGTCTGGTGTAAAAGGCCTTCCATGTGTTTGAAGTAGACATATTTCATATTTATATGCTTTTAGAATGCATTCACCCACATGGACAACACACACACACTGATAGCTATAATTTATTATCCACAAACCTGGCATTTCTATATTTCTTTCAGTTGCACTATCCTTAGCCAAGACAACTTTCCCAGGAGGTATATGACAGGTGAAGAAGGAGAGAGACCAAGTCTCAGGCTGGCTGATGTGAAAGAACATTTGTTCAATATTTTTAACATTTTGTTACCATCCAGTAGTCAGATTCCATGGGTTTTCAGAAGTATAAATTAGTGACAGAGAAGAGGGTGTGACAGGTCACATCCTTGGGTGGTGCTTACAGGAGCTCAATGAATAGATGCTAAGGAATTTGAATCCTGGCTTTCTTGTTTTGTGGACATGCTCTGGGTGTTAAGAATGTGTGTTGGCTGTGCTCGGTGGCTCAGCCTGGTAATCCCAGTATTTTGGGAGGCCGAGGCAAGTGGATTGCCTGAGCCCACGGGTTTAAGACGAGCCTAGGCAACTTGGTGAGACCTCATCTCTACAATAAATCAAAAAACTAGCCGGATGTGGTAGCGCACATCTGTAGTTCCGGCTACTTGGAAGGCTGAGGCGGAAGGATTGCTGAAGCCCAGCAGGTCGATGCCTGGGTTGCCGTGAGTGTACCACTGCACTCCAGCCTGGGCAGGCGACAGAGTGAGAATCCAACTAAAAGAAAAAACAAAGAATGTGTGTCTGTGTGTGGTTTTATTTGAGCTACTTTGTTTAAAAGGTTGCTTTTAGTGTTGGTACTGTGGTCCTCAGAGCAAATAAAGTGTTTACAAACAAAATAGTTAAGATTGAAAGTGTTTCATTTTGTAAATATTTTGGGGACAGTATAAAGAGAATCCTGTGGGCTTCTGTGAAAACACTTTAAAAGCTGCAACTGTTGGATCAGAGGAAACAAGCTTTTCCAACAAAGCCTGGTACCACTAGGTGCCTTCCATGTTTGGCTCAAGAAATAATCACAGAGTTTATAACTGCTGTGAGGCCCTCCCTGGCTTTGAGCCATGCCCTAGTATTTCCAAGTGTTAAGTTTGTCCTATTTGCAGGAAACAAAGCCAGGTGAACAACTTAGGTGAACAATTGTTTTCTCTCTCGAGGGGGCACCAGTCAAAATGAGAGTTCTATTTCTTACTGTGGTTTTTCCTTTTTGGATGAGGAATGTGGACTAGTGTCATTTATTCTGGTATTACACTCTCTAATTTGGTAACAGAGGAAATATTCTAGGTGAACATCTGTCTTAAATACAGCATCTGTTCCTAGTGATTTCCCGGAGACCTCAAAGTTTAGAGGCAACTGATCACACAGGTACTATTTAAGAAGTCGATACTGAGAGCAGTTTCTGTATGTGCCTTGGGGGTAACATCTGGTTGGCAGATCAGGCTGGAGGAAGCTGGATTACACTCTCGGAAGGATACCTCTCTGAAGTACACTCACTTAACAAGTGTACTACTGTCTTTATGTAGATGTTGTTACTTGGAGTGGCCGAGGCTGCTGATAGAGACTGGAATTGAAGGGTAGATCTGAATTTCCCGCCTTCCTCCAAGCCACTGCCTTATTTCTTATTTATTTTTATTTTTGGGTAGAAGTCTCACTGTCGCCCAGGCTGAAATGCAGTAGCATGCTCACAGCTACCGCAGCCTTAACCTGCTGGGCTCAGGGAATCCTGCTGGCTAATTTTTTGGTTTATTGTAGAGACAAGGTCTTGCCAATTGCCCAGACTGGTCTCCAATCCCTGGACTCAGGCAATCCTCTCACCTCCAACTCCCAAAGTGCCGGGATTACAGACATGAGCCACTATGCCTGGCTACCACTGCCTTATTTGTACCCCCACTGAAAAAGGGACAGATGAAGATAAGATTCAGATTGATTTTTGGTGACCTACATTCCATTCCAGACTTTTTTGCAGCAAATTAAAAAAGAAAAGCGTTACCTTTTAACTTTCTAGTATCCTTTCTACTGTTCCAGGAACGGAAAACAGCATTTCAGGGACAGTTTGCATTCATAGTACACAAGTTTGCATTCATAGAATATGTGTCTAAAAATGAGCTAAATGTTTAATCCTAGACGCACACCAACAAGTGTAGAGAGTCTTTCCTCCAACCCCCAATTAGTCTGGGGCTACCAAATATACCCTCAGTTTTGGTGAGCTTATTTTATTTTCCTCACTGATGTTTAAGCGCTCCTGATTTTTACCTCTCTATGATTTTCTACAGTAATGATTCTTCTCATCTGTTATATGCACCCCTCTGAGTGTCTAAATTCTTCTGTGCATTCAGCTCCAACTCAGGTGCCATAGCTTTCAGGAAGCCTTCCCTGCCCATCCCTCAGCTTTTACCCCCCCTGCCCCCACCACCCTTAGCCTGACCACACAACACTTACAGCTAGTTTGATACTGATAGCTTATGTGAGGTGCCTACCTCATGCCAAACCCTTTCTGATACTTCACCTGGGCTACATCATTGAATCCTCACATCTATACAAGGTAGGAACTTTTATCACCGTTTTTACAGATGAGAAAACTAAGGCATGGAGAAGTTAAGGAGCTTGCCTAGCTCAGGCCTCACAGACCTTGTGGAAGACCCAGGCTAAGGACCCAGGCCGTCTGGTTCATTATATGTCACATTATTGCCTGGCTTCGGATTTTCCTGCAGGTGATTCTTTTCTCCCCAACTTGAGTTGGGAGAATCACAGCTTCCTTTGCATCTCTCAATTCTGAGACAATGTTAGGTCAGTAAATCCTGGGTTGATTGAGGGTAAAATTTTTCCTTCACTTTATGGATTCTTATAGTCTGATTTTCTAGAACAGAAAATATTACATAAGATTGAAAATGTTGCATTTAAGTGAGAAGACTTTGGAGCTTTCTTCTTTTTGCTATGTGATAGGCAGATTATTTGAAAAAGAAAATGCTCATATTACACCTCTAAATCTATTTGGAGCCTGGCCAGCTTAGACCCTAAATATTAAATGAGATAACTTTTCAATAGATTGAATCCCTCATTGGATAAAAAATGATATCACCTAGAACAGGGCCAAAGAAGTCTGCATTGAGGTAACAGGGCCTATAATTTCTTAGCTTTCTTTGTAGTCTTTTAACATGAACTGTGAAAGCTCTTTTTTTTTTTTGAGTGAAGTCTCACTCTGTTGCCCAGGCTGGAGTGCAATGGCATGCTCATGGCACTCTTGGCTGCTACTACTGTACCCTCGACCTGCTGGCTCAGGTGTTCTTTCCGCCTCAGCCTTCCAAGTAGCTGGGACTACAGGTATGTGCCACCATGCACTATGCTCAGCTAAGTTTTTGATTTATTATAGAGACAAGGTCTCGCCAAGTTGCCCAGGCTGGTCTCGAACCCCTGGACTGAGGCAATCCTATTGCCTTGTCCTCCCAAAGTATTGGGATTACATGAGCCACCACACCCAGCCTTTTTTTTTTTTGAAAGCTCTTTTGAAAAGAAATAATGAAAACTTGAGCAGTAGTCAAATATGTAATCTTATATTGGATATCCTTATATATTAAAATAAGCTTCTAACCCACAGTAGAAGAGAGACTTGTATTTATTTGTACAGTGGGACAAATTTGGTGTAAAATAAACAATTGCAATTCTTTTTTTTTTAACAATTGCAATTCTTTTAAACCATAGCCATCATTGTGAATTAAATGTGGAAAACTAGGGAAGCAGGTTCAATTTCCAATGTAGTTGGTGTGATTTCCTGACTTACAATAGATCTTTTCCTTTTGGCTTAAAACTGGATATTGTGCTACTTTGACAGTATTTAATAAAGACAATTGACTAAAACACAAGGAAATAATAGGAAAGCTAAGCCCTAGCAGCCTATTACCAGGAAGGGAAAATGAAAACAAAAGACTTATTAGCTGTTCGGCTGCTCAAACATAATATGCATTCAATGGATATTGATTTCAGGAGCATTTTTTCCTCTATTATTCATCTTGTTACACTTCCTAAGTATGTCATTCACCCTTAGTAATAACCTTGCTCATTCTGTTCTATAAATTGTACCAGGATTGGTGTTTAAAGTTACCTATATTTCTGCCAGGCACACAATTAAGGTCACCTATTAAACTGGTCTTTTGTCCTTTTCACTTCTTAAAAAAAAAATACCTGCAGTGTGATTGAAAAACGTTGCCCATCTAATGGACTTTCTGCATTTAGGCTTATAAAATCCAGATCCTAGCTTTGAACATTGTTGGGGTAATACAGATGCTCATTTTTTATTTTCTGAGATGGGTTCTTATATTCTGCCTTATTGACTAAGCTTAGTTTGTTAGTGACGTATAAACCAGGTCAAGGGCATGGGTTAGCTTTGCCTTGGTTTGGAGCCACAAACTGCACCTGTAATTCTAGTCAGTTTTTTGTTTGTTTGTTTGCTTATTTGTTTCCCCCTTTTTTTGGTAAACTCATCATGCTCTTAGCCACAAAGGGGACTAGACAGTACTTTGTGGATATATCAATGCACAGCCATTACCACTAGGGGCAAAGTAAGGTGCCATATTTTAAAATTAGCTGGTAGGGGGACCTTGTAACTTAAAGGCAAGGCTTTGCCCACAGTTTGCCAAGGAACTATATGCTTTTGACAGGTGTCCTCACATGGAGATTGGATTGGGACTAGGGGCAGCTTCCTAAACATTTACCAAATCCTATAGCCTTGGTCTTTTTCCTCTCTTGGAGGAGTGACAGATGTCATCAATGTGTGTTTTGGTCCCACTGTTGGCTTTATTCATTCATAAAGTTCTGCATATTTGTACCTGAGAAAAAGAGTGAAGGATGGTGGTCAACATCATTCACTAGATAAGATAGACTCATCATATGTGCCCAGGCTTAAAATCATATTAGTTTCATAGAGATTTTATAAAACCAAGCAGTGAAATGTCTAGACACAAGTTAAGTTGGAAATTGCAATTGTGTAACAAGAGGATTAGACTAGGGGCCCTTCTGAATTCTGAGAATGTATTACAAAACTTGAAAGAAGATAAAGGAAATGAAATAGGCAACCTAAACCATTTAGAGGACCTGCTGCTTTGTCTACTCTTGAAAGTTGGTGAAATTGTGGATACAGAAAATGTCATGCAGCTCTGTTCAAGGCAACTGATTTCGATCATTAATTAATTAATTAATTAATTTGTTGAGTCTCTATTGCCCCAGCTGAAGTGCAATCGCACAATCATGGCTACTACAGCTTCGGCCTTCTGGGCTCAGGTGATCCTTCTACTTCAGCCTTTCAAATAAACTACAGGCATGTGCCATCATGCCCAGCTAATTTATTTATTTATTTATTTACTGTAGAGACAAGATCTCACCAAGTTGCCCAAACTGGTCTCAAACCCCTGGGTTCAGGCAGTTCTCTTGCCTCTGCCTCCCGTAGTGTTGAGATTACAGGAGTGGCCACTGTGCCTGGCCCAATTTAGAATTTACAAAAAAAAAAAAAAAAATCAGCTACTGTTAATCCAGTGTTAGTGGATGTTATTTGATTTAGGAAGGTGGTGGCAAAAGAAACAGCAATAACATTTCTGTTTGGTTTTCAGTGTTTGTGTGGCAGTTGTGTCTGCATCAGAGGTACTTTGCTTGGCACTCAATGGTAATGTGAACTAAAAGAGAGGATGTGAAATAAATAAATGCTATAATTGAAGCCATTGGCTGAGACTGACTGCAGCATGTTCTCAGAAGGTTAAAGGTCTGCTATTATATTTTTGTATTTTAAAAATCAAGAATAGAGATTGCGTTGGACTAGAAAACCTCCATGACCCATTAGGGCTTGAGATTCTGTGGGTTGGTGACACTTCCAACTACAGCTGTTCTATGAACTGTGGCAAGACATTGCCTTGTCTATGACATTTTCTGCTATGGTGTTGATTTAATAATTAAAATCTATGTATTATTTTAAATTTAACCAAATTTCAGGCTGTGATTGAACTTACCTTTCTTTCACGCCTCACCTTTCCCTACTATACTCCCTGGGTTGTAATTTACCAGTTTTGCTCTCATGGCCTCCCTGTGGGCTGGGTGAGATGTCTCCATTCTGCAGGTTCCACATCATGGGAGCCCCAATCCCTGACTTTACGAAGAAGCACTTCTTCACCCTTCCCCCTCTACCTTAGAATAGGGAGCTGCAAGGCAGCAGGGAGAGGATGGCCTCCAGTGTAATTCTCCAAGCTAAGGTTGTTTTTCTGATGGCACAAGTTGAGGGAAGAAGGTAGATGGAGGACAGAGGGAGTTATTGGGTTTCACTTATCTTATCATTTGTTCCTTCTGGATTGCCTTTGTTTACACTATCTCTTCAGGCCAGGAATTCCTCCAACAGAAAGCATGCATACACGCAGGGATATTAATATCGGGCTGCTTTCTCCTTGTGTTTCCATTTGCTGATTTGGCTTTCTTCTCTACAGCCTGATCTGAAAGGAGGACTAGAGCTATTTTTTTTTTTTTTTTTTGAGTTGGAGACTCACTCAGTCGCCCAGACTGGAGGGCAGTGGCCACTGCCAGCCACCGCAGCCTTGACCTGCTGGGCTCCGGCGATCCTTCGCCTCAGCCTTCCAAGTAGCTGGAACTACAGGCATGCGCTACCACGCCCGGCTAATTTTTTTGATGTATTGTAGAGATGAGGTCTCGCCAAGTTGCCCAGGCAGGTCTCGAACCTGCGGGCTCAGGCAATTCACTCACCTTGGCCTCCCAAAGCGCGGAATTACGGGCTGAGCCACCGAGCCCGGCAGAGCCACTGAGCCCAGCCGGGCTAGAGCTATTTAACCTGCTTTTAATGCTTCCATTATGTGTAAACAAAGATCTTAAAACAGTGCCTTGGACAAACATGTTAATGATTTTTCTGGTGAGGAAAGAGGATATGCTAAGTAAGTTTAAATTTAATCTACGTATGATTTATTTATGGCTGGTGGAGGGACTAATCATGCATGTTTGACATCTTAAATGAAATCTCTTTGCCGATCAGTTGGTGATTTGCAGTGCTTTGCACAGAGGAAAAAGAGACACCAGTTGATTTTAGGTTTGGCTTTGGGTAATCCTGGCATTCCTTTAAACTTCCTGGGTGTCTGTGTTCTCATCTGTGCAACAGTGTCGTCGCATAGAATAAGCTTTCTTCTGGGTAAAAATTCTAAAGTTTTATGAGAATAGTATCTTAAAATAATAACCTTAGGCTGGGGGACGTGGCTCACACCTATAATCCCAGCACTTTGGGAGGCTGAGGTGAGAGGATTGTCTGAACCCATGGGTTAGAGACCAGCCTGGGCAACTTGGCGAGACCTCTTCTCTACAATAAATCAAGAAAATTAGCTGGGTGTGATGGTGCATGCCTATAGTTCCAGCTACTTGGAAGGCTGAGGTGGAAGGATTATCTGAGCCCAGCAGGTCGAGGCTGTGGTGGCTGTGAGCATGCCACTGCACTCCAGCCTGGGCAACAGAGTGTGACTCCAACTCAAAAAAAATAAAAAGTAAAAAATAATGACCTCGCCTCTATGGCATTGCATAATATTTGATGTAATAGTCACTGGATATCTCTAAAATGGAGATCACTAAGGGAGGATTCTGTTTTTTCACCTCCAAAATTTCCAACTTTAGCCCCTGTCTTAGTACAGTGTATCTGTTCTTGGCTGGAGCTAACTGAACCCCAAGATCTGACCCCTAGTCTCCTTCTTACTGAACAGCTTGGGAAGTTCTATAGAATATAAGAAATGAAGCTGGACAGAGTCTTTTGGTGATCATTGACCATCACTTTAAACCAGAGTCCACTAGGGGTCCACAGGGTGACTGTAGCCAGCTGTCCATTTTTTGTTTGACCAGCACAGTATTATTGTTTTAAAAAAGGAATGACGTTTTTTAGTGAGCATTTATCCTCTGCTTTGTCACAGACCTTACCATATCCTAGTGCCTAATGCATAGCCAAATAAACTTCTTTGGTATGTCTTTACTTCGTTGGCCCTTGAAGGCATTGAGTTTGTGATTCCTATTTTAAACTAAATTAAATTGAGATAAGAGTTTCTTCAAAGGCTTATCTAGCAGTGGACAGGCAAATGACCCATTTTTGTCCGCTAATCCAGTGTTTCTCAGCCTCAGCACTACTGAAATTTGAAACTGGGTAATTCTCTGCTGTGAAGGGGTTGTGCTGTGCACTGTAGGATGTTTAGCGGCATCCCTGGCCTTTACCCACTAGATGCCAGTAGCACTCTCCCCCCTCCAGTTGTAAGAACCCAGAATGTCTCTAGACATTGCCAAATGTTCCCTGGGGGCAAAATCACCCCCAGTTAAGAGCCATTTGACAGATTTCAGATGGCCTGAGGACTTTAAACATTGAACCAAGCTTGGATATTTAGTGATAAATTGGAATTCATCTGGGAAACTGAGCTATCCTGCTGTTTTTATTTATTTGGGCAGTTGGTTAGAGCAAAGTAAAGGTCAGTGGATTAGACCCTTTGAGGTCACTTCTCCATTCTTCCATGACCACAGCCTGGGAGGCCAGCCACATTTTAAGGACATGTCCTTGGTCTCAATGGGAGATTTTGTGAGACATTGATGCTGGATCAGAGTAAGCCCAGCCCACCAGAGCTAGTGGGTAAACAGCTTTGAAGCCCATGGCCGGTGTGGGTAGATCAGTAATGTTATCTGTGGATAAGGAGAATGAGGCTTTGGGTGGGGGGAAAGAGGCCAACTCTGTCATTATTGTCACAGGCCAAAATGCTTTAGGGGGAAAAAAAAAGGCTTAAGCCTTAAAAAATGACAACTTATCTCAAATCAGCAGCAGTGAGGGAAGAAATCTGAAAAGGATTAGCAGAGTGATGTTCCATGTTTTTTTTCCTCCCCCAAATAAGGATTTTTTAAAAACTTGACTCTAAAACTTGGGCTTTGGCCACACTCAAACTTGCCTTGCTTTTCAGAAAAATAGTGGTAAGATTTTCAGAGTACAAAATGAAAATATTGTGAGGTTCTAATTAACCAACCCGAGTTCATTTCTTGAGTAACTGATGCAAAGATAATTCTTAGGGAAGCATCCGGTTTTGGTTAAAAGGTAAAAAAGAAAGATCCTTCTCAGAGGGACAGGTGGGACTTCTGAGGGATCCACAGATCCTCTTCTGCTGGGACTGGCCTTAGAGCTGTCCGCCCTAGATGGGTATCAGAAATGTCCATGGTGGTTTAGAAAAGAGATGCTGGTCCAGTAGATCAGGGTCAGGGCCCAATCTCCAGGATTCTTAAAGCTCCCCAAGTAATTCTGACATTGCCAGTACTGAAAATAGATGGGAAGAGCAAAAGACCATTGGTTCAAGAGATGTGGTTCTAGTTGAAGATGTTTGCTGAAGCTGGCTGCCTACCTGGTTAGATTCACAGCTTTGTTTTTAAAAATTTCATGTCCATTTTGGTGCAAATATTTAAAACAAAGTTTTAGAATTTTGAGTTTGTAGAAAGGAATGGTCATTTACATGTTATGTAGTGTACACCACCAAATTCACTGAACCTAATGCTTCTAATATCTTGAAGCTTTATTATACTTCAGTAAGTTTAACCGAAACTTCTAAACCTGTGAAGGATCCAACTTACATTTTAATATATTGTTTAAAATAAAAGGAGTCAGAGGCCAGGCACAGTGGCTTGAGACCAGCCTGGGCAATATAGTGAGACCCCTGTCTCTACCAAAAAAAAAAAAAAAAAAAAGACAACCAGGCATGGTGGCATGCGCCTATAGTTCCGGCTACAGGCTACGGAGACTGAGATGGGAGTTTAAGGCTGCAGTGAGCTATGATTGTGCCATTGCACTGCACTCCAGCCTAGGCAACAGAGCAAGCCCCTGTCTCAAAAAGAAAAAGAAAAAAGAAAGAAAGAAAAGGAATGAGAAATCACCCAATTACAAATGGTCAACACCATGAGTGTCCTTGGGGTTAAGAAAATACAGGTGGGAGAGTTGTAGTAAATCTAAATCCTCTTCTTACCTTTGATTTTAGAAAAGGATCTAAAATAATCTAGAAAGGAGCTAGGTTATTTCACAGCTAACTCTGAACTTCCTAGCAGGCTCTCTGGCTTCATAAACATGGGGTAGGTTGGTTTGTTGCAAGTTTCCTTCCTTAGCCTATGCCATGTGCCAGCGCTACCTCCTGTGAAGGACCTTATCTTTGGACAAGAGTTATAATGACCAAAGTGGGGAAATAGAATAAAATGGCTTATTTAAAACAGGTAGAATTTCAAATCCAAACTTCTAGCAAGCATAGCAGAGCCAAGGAAATGATTAATTTGGGGGGAAAATTTATTGGCCATTTTATATCCCATAGGCCATGGAAGCAGCTCCTTAAATCATCATTTGTTGTTCATTTGTCATGTAAAAAAATGTTTTCAGTGTTGAGTGTGAACATTTCTGATTGCTGTTTTATGTTCTTAGAGAAATCTCCAACTTTTTCTTTTGTAAAACAAGTCTTGCTTTACATAAATAAAACTCAGATTATCCTCTTCATTGTCTTCAGCTTTGAAAACAAACAGATTACCTTGTGCAGTAGGTAACATGGTCCCTCCCCACCCCCTCAAAGGCTCTTTGCTTTCACTGACAAGTGGTTTCATGTTTTGCTTATTTGGAGCATGCCTGCCTTCTCCAGAGAACATTTGCATCATCTGTTAGAGGAAGCAACACTCTACAATCCCAATCTGTTTTTTTCAATGTTTGCTACACCTGTAGTCAAATCGTCTTTCCCCCAATTTTGTTCTTTCCGAAATGCTGATTTTGACTCTTGGATGAGTAAGGTTTTCTACTTCTAGGAAAATGTGCTAGCATGACATGGTATTGAAGAAAGGACTGTTAAAAAAGTTTCCTTTTGGATGTGATGAAAATGTTCTAAAAGTAGCAGTAATTGTTGCACAATTTGTGAGTATACAAAAAACCATCAAACTGCACTTTACATGGATGAATTTTATAGTATGTGAATTATATCTCAATACGACTATTATTTTTTAAAGAAGATTAAAAGAATCATACTAAGTAGAACCTCAGATTTGTAGGACTTAGAGATATTACTTATTTTTCCTTTTGTTACTGTCATGTACATCTCAATTTTTCCTGTGAATAAACAGATGTATGATATGGACAAAGAATAGTTATGGTAATCCCTTAATATTTTTGGGCCACCTGAGATATGGATAACTTTAGTATAAATACATTTTTACTGCCCACATTTTTACTGCAGTGGAATCTGGCCTGTGGGGTTTAAAAAAATTAATTTATCTTTTAAAAATGTTTATTTTCTTTACACACAGCTTTTCATGGCCATGACTCATGTTTTTCTTTTTTGTTTTTTTTTGAGTCGGAATCTCACTTTGTCACCCAGGCTGGAGTGAGTGCAGTGGCACGCTCACTGCCACCCAGCCTTGACTTGCTGGGCTCAGGCGATCCTTCCACCTCAGCCCTCCCAGTAGCTGGAACCACAGGCATCTTCTAATTTTTTTGATTTATTGTAGAGACAAAGTCTCGCCATGTTGCCCAGGTTGGTCTTGAACCTGTGGGCTCAGGCAATCCTCTTGCTTCTGCCTCCCAAAGTGCTGGGATTACAGGCATGAGCCACCATACCTGGCCCATGTTTTTCTAATACCTCCTGATCACGAACTAGGGTATTAGTAGCTAAAAAACTTTGTTCTTTTTTATACCTGCTGTGATGATAAGCTAAGAATTTGGGGGATGCACTGAGCATAGTCACAATTTTCTTTGATTTGTTTCTTTGTTTCATTTGATTATTTTGCAAGATATTTGCCCTAGAAGTGTTTTTTTTTTTTTGAGTTTGAGTTTGAGTCTCATTCTGTTGCCCAGGCCAGAGTGCAGTAGCAAGCTCGCAGCTACTGCAGGCTCCATCTGCTGGCTGGGCTCAGGTGATTCTTCTGCCTCAGTCTCCCAAGTAGCTGGGACTACAGGCTCATGTAAATGAGACTACAGCTTGTCATGGCCATGGTCTGAACATGCTACCATGCCTGGCTAATTTTTTTAATTATTGTAGAGACAAGGTCTTGCCATGTTGTCCATGTCCAGGCTGGTCTTGATCTCCTGGGCTCAGGCAATCCTTTCACCTCAACCTCTCAAAGTGCTGAGCCACCATGCCCAGCTGTAGAAGTCTTTATATTGTAAAAGCATTCAAGTGTGAACTCTTGTCTGTAAAACTGTCTGTTGGATAAGAAATATTTCATTTTTCAGGAGCTGGGTGTGATGGCTCACACCTGTAATTCCAGAACTTTGAGAGACTGAGACAGGAGGATTGCTAGAGCCCAGGAGTTCAAGACCAGCATAGGCAACATAGTGAAACCTCGTTTCACACACACACACAAAATAGCTGGGCATAGTGGCATGCCCCTATGTCCCAGTTATTTGGCAGGCTGAAGTAGGAGGATCATTTGTGCCTAGGAGTTAGGAGTTGTGGTGAGCTATGATAGTGCCACTGTATTCCAGCCTAGGTGACAGAATGAGGCCTGACTCAAAAAAAGAAAAAGAAAAAGAAAAAAATTTCATTTATCAGGGGATTATGTAGCTCAAGGTTTCCTCAGTTTGAATTCATGATCCTCTGAGATACATTGTATTAAAAGTTAGATTGCCAAATGTTTAGGTACTCGGTGATCATAAACCCATGTGCAAAGGTGGGCTTGGAGATATTGTGTTGTTATTAGGTTATAAGATGTTTATGCAGGCATATTAGTTTTATTGCCAAATAATAAATTACCACAAGCATGATGGTTTAAAACACCACAGGATTAGAAGTCTGGGCTTGCTGTGGCTCTGTTCTTTGTGCAGGGTCTCAGCAGGCAAAATCCAGGTGTCAGCCTATGCTGCAGTTCTCATCTGAGTTCGGAGTCCTCTTCCAAGCTCGCAGATTGTTGGCAGAATTTATTTCCTTGTGACTGCAGGACAGAGGACTAAGAGCTATAGGCTGGAGAATGTATTTAGCTTCTAGGGGCCACCCACATTCCATGCCATGTGGCTCACATTGGCAGTTCACAGTGTAGATGTTTGGTTTCTTCCATGCCAGCTAGAGCACATCTCTCTGAATTTTTTTCTGCAATCAGCCAGAGAAAAAGTTGGTATCAAAAGGCTCACATGACTAGGTCAGGCCCACCTGGAATAATCTCCCATTGACCGTGTAATGCAAAATAATCATGAGAGTGGTAACTCACCTTAGTCACCAGTACCACCCAAACCTGAAGTGCGGGATTATATGAGGGCAGGAGTAATGAGGCATTACTTATAGTTCTGCTTGTCCTTCCAGGTAACACAAATTATGTCATTCTTCTCTTGATGATTATTAAAATGAAAACATAAAATCCAAAAATTACCAGAATGGATGGTACCTCACAACTACACTTGAGTCTCCCTCTGTCTTCTTAAAATACCTCCCTATCAGACTCATTGCTTCCCATTGCTAGTTGTTTTACGTGGAGTGAAAATGAAAATTTAAAAAAATTTTACACACATACACAGGTAGAGAGACTAATACATCTAGTGTGAGAATCCTTCTTGTGCCCACAGCTTTGTCAGTTATCGGTTCATGACTGTTTTTCATCTCTACCCTCAACCACTTTCCCTCAACTCTGGGATTATATTAAACCAAGTTCCAGATGTCATATGACAGCATCTGTAAATATTTTAGCATATTTCTCCATAAAGCCAGAACTCTTTAGAAATATACCTAAAGGGCCATTATTATATTTAAAACAAAGTATTCTTTAGAATAACAAAGCATCTAGTCAGTTTTTAAATTTACTCTTTTAAAAAAGTTTTTCAACTCAGCATTCAAATGAGGCTCATATATAGTAGTTTTTTGGTATGTCCCTTAAACCTCTGTAAATCTGCAATATTTTTCTTGTAACTTACTTGTGAAAAAAACTGGATTATTTGTTCTGTAGATTTTTCCACAGCCTGGAACCCATGGCACAGCATGATTCTGTTTCTTTTATTTCCTGTAAATTAGTTAAAATGAAATTAATGATGTCTTGTACTATCTTGTCACTTCTGGTGACCAGATACAAAATACAAAAGCTCTTTGGTAAACAGTGTTTACTGTTGTCATTTACGAGATCAATGCATATACAGATATTTCAAGAGGTTTATACATTTAGGAGTAAAGCAAGTTAGTCTGGTTTTTCGGATTCTTATTGTGAGCAGTCTGAGTGTTACGTACTTAAAGTGTGTGAATTAGTTCAGATAACATTCTTATTGAAAATATACAGCACATAGATATATTTAAGTAATGTTTGGATTTGCTCAGAACTTTGACCTAAGTGTTTTTTTGAATCAGGCTTTAGCTCCTTTAAAGGAAAAAAAATCTTAAAAGAGAAAGCCATTTCAGTTTTGGAAAATGACCAGATTTTAAAAATTGAGGTCACGAAATAATTGCTTTTGACCAAGGGTCTTTGCTAGTTATTTCATATCTCTAGGCTCTCCAAAGACATGTCCTTTGTCCTTAAAGAACATGATATGCTATTTATAGTTCTCACCATTGGAATATTCTATTTTTTAAAATGTAATATTTTTATTGTTTTAAGATAATTTTTATTTTATTTTTTAGAGTCAGGGTGATCTTAACTCTGTTGCCCAGGCTGGAGTGCAGTGGGCACCATCATGGCTCACTGTAGCCTTCACCTCCTGTGCTCAGGCATCCTTTCTCCTCAGCTTCCAAAGCAGCTGGGACTACATGCATGTGCTACCACTCCTGGCTAATTTTTAAATTCTTGGTAGAGATGAGGTCTTGCTATGTTGCCTAGGCTGGTCTTGAACTCCTGGGTTCTAGCAATCTTCTTGCCTTGGCCTCCTAAAGTGCTGGGATTACAGGCATGAGCCTGGTCTGGGAGAATAATTTTATATGATTGTTATGGAAGGAAAATGGAAGCGGTTATCTAATTTAAATCTCATTTTGAAGGAAAAGGTAGTCTTAGATAGAGATAAATAAGACATGCTGTCCCTGCCAGCTATTTAACTTTGCCATTCTAGTGAGGAAGCAGCCATAGACATATGGATACTAATGGATATGGCTGTGAGTAAAGCTTCAGTAAAACTTTATTTTAGCCGGGCTCGGTGGCTCAGCCTGTAATCCCGCGCCTTTGGGAGGCTGAGGTGAGTGGATTGCCTGAGCCCGCGGGTTCGTGACCCGCTTAGGCAGACGAGACCTCATCTCTACAATAAGTCAAAAAAATTAGCCGGGCGTGGTAGCGCGCGCCTGTAGTTCCGGCTACTTGGAAGGCTGAGGCGGAAGGATCGCTGGAGCCCAGCAGGTCGAGGCTGCGGTGGCCGGGAGCGGCCACTGCACTCCAGTCTGGGCGACGGAGT
>CAUYQG010045962.1:0-13237 GCA_963574415.1 Tarsius wallacei
TATTGTAGAGATGAGGTCTCGCCAAGTTGCCCAGGCGGGTCTCGAACCCACGGGCTCAGGCAATCCACTCACCTCAGCCTCCCAATGCACGGGATTACAGGCTGAGCCACCGAGCCCTGTTGCCAAAAACATCTTAAATGATTCACAGGTCATTAAGAAAAAGACAATTCAACAACTCAATTGTCAAAAGACAATTCAAGAAAAGAAAGTTGGATAAAAAAATACAAACAAAAAACTGGTAAAGGAAGAGATGCAGATAGTCGAAACACATCTTTAAAAGATGGTCACCTTTACAAATAGTAAAGGAAACACAAATGAAAACCAGTTTTTTGCCCATCAGGTTTATAAAATGTTCTAATACTGGAGTTGATGAGTGTTTGGGGAAACAAAAACTCTCAGACTTTCGAGTGGGTTGCAGACTGGTACTGGTACACAACTTAGCAATGCTTATTAAAATGTAAAGGACACTTACCTTTAACCCAGCAATTCTACAGAAATATCACACATGAGCACCAAGATATTTGCACAAGGATGTTCAGTGCTGCACTGTTTGCTAAGCAAAAAAAAAAAAAAATCTGAAATAGTCCAAAGCCCACCACTAAGGAATTAAGTAAATAAATTATAGCATGTTATACGGTGGAATAGCCACAGCCATTCAAAATGATGGGGGAAGTCTGTGTATACTGACATTTGAATCTATGCAAGATATACTGTTAAGGAAACATGCAAGTTTCAGAAGAGTGTGTACACCTCCCATTCATTTTTTTTTTAAATTGGAATCTCACTCCTTCGACCAGGCTGGAGTGCAGTGGCACGCACGCTCACGGTCACCCCAGTGTCAACCTGCTGGGCTCCGGCAATCCTTCCGCCTCAGCCTTCCAAGTAGCTGGAACTACAGACGCGTGCTACCACACCCAGCTATTCATATTTTTTTTTAACAATAAAATACCTTTATAGTACTGAAATAAATCAGGAACAGCAAATAACAATTTTCATAAGGAGCTTGACAGGAGATTAATACATTTTTGTGTTTAAGGGCTTGTGTGTGTGTGTGTGTGTAAATAAAACACATTTATTGCTTTTGCAATGAAAAAAATTGTTAATCTCATTAATCTACAGAAATTGCTGGTCTTCGCTTAGCATTCACAGCTGCAAAAGTCCCAACCCTCTTCCCAGACAAGTTGACGTCCAGGATGTCGTCGGATGCACGCCGGGAATGCATATCCTGTGTAGAGTTTGAAGGTGAGGCAAGATTCAAGGCGGTTTAAAGGAGTCTGAGAAACAGCATCAGAGCAAAAGCCGAAAAGGGCCAGGCAGAGGCAGATCCAGCAGATGGGGACCTCTGGAACCCACCCAAAGCCAGCGGCACTGAACAGAGGTGACTGGTGACTCTGAAGTGATCTCTGAACAGCTGAGACAGAGTGTGGCTCTCAGAACATCTGCCAACTGGTTGGGAGGAAGCCGTGAAGACAACAAGCCATCAGCGAACAACCGAAGTGGAAAGAAGCAAGAAAGCATTAGGCTTGTTTCAACTTTCTACTCAAAGCAGTTTCAGATTTTATAAAAGAAAGATCATTTACCTTCTTAACGCATACAGTGTTTTAGGTGTAACTTAAATTTCTTTCCGGTCATAGGCCTGTGAAAATTTGCATGCTTCCTTGATGCAAATAATTTTTTAAAGAGTGCCTCATGGTAATCCACGGGCTCAAAGAGATGTTAGAAACTCAAGCTGTGTCCCTCTTCCTTTGACGTCTGTGATTGAGCATCTTATTGGAGAGTGGCCTCGATGGGCCGTCCCCAAACTCCTGAAGCATTGGGCTGGGGACAAGAGGTCCGCGCCACCATTTCTGTCCCCCGAAAGCTGTCTGTCTGAAGCCTCTGGGGCAGTCAGCCATTTCCCAGCACCGCAGGGCTGGGTGACAACTCCTTTTTAGGCAAGGCCTGAGGAGGAGTTGGCCCAGCAGATCTAAAAAAGCCTTGGTCAACAGGGCGGAGCCAGGCCCAAGGCAGAAGTATTACTTCACAGTTGCATTGGTTTCCTGCGGCTGCCAGTTGAGGCAGTATCTGGCACAGAACCCACCGCAGAGAAGAGGGAACTCCACGGAGGAGAAAATAGCACCCAGGCCCCTGAGGTGGAAGTACAGCCTGAGAAACTTTAGCCAGCCTGAGGCTTCTCTGCCAGGTTGTCTAGCCCCCTACAGGATGTGGGGCTAGGTGGCCCCTCAGGCTTTAAAATGCAATATCCTGGGCAGGCACGGTGGCTCACGCCTATAATCCCAGCACTTTGGGTGGCCAGAGGTGGAGGATTGCCTGAGGCTGCGGGTTTGAGACCAGCCCTGGCAACTTGGTGAGAATTCATCTCTACAATAAAACAAAAAATTAGCCGCGTGGTGGTGCACACCTGTAGTTCCAGTTGCTTGGAAGGCTGAGGAGGAAGGATCGCCTGAGCCCAGCGGGTCGAGGCTGCGGTGGCCAGCAGCGTGCCACTGCCCACCAGCCTGGGTGACAGAGTGAGGATCCAACTCAAAAAAATAAAAATTAAAAAATAAAATAAAAAGCAATATCCCTCCTGTGGGGGACACTTTCTTTTTTTGAGACAGGGTCTCATACTCTTGCCCAGGCTGGAAGGCAGTGATGTGATCAGAGCTCACTGCAGCCTCGAACTCCTGCCCTCAAGCCATCTTTCTGCCTCAGCCTCGAGTAGCCAGGACTACAGGCGCATGCCACCCTATCCAGCTGATTTTTAATTTTTTTTGTAGAAGCAGGGTCTCGCTATGTTGCCCAGACTGGTCTCAAACTCCTGGCCTCAAGAAATCCTCTTGCATCGGCCTCCCAAGGCGCTGAGAGGACAGACGTAAGCCACTGCACCCGGCCATGAGGAGCACAGCCCATAAGCACTTTTCATGTATTCTTTCTCCTGTATCATTTATTCCACATGATAAGGCTCTGAGGCAGGTGCCATTATTAACTCCATTTTTAGATGGGACAATTGAAGTTTAGAGAGGTAAAATAACTTGTCCCAGGACACGGAAAAGCCAGGATTCAACCCCCCGCCTCCCTACCCCCGTGCGGCCAGCTCTGAAGCCCGGATGATGACCACAGCGACTAGAGTTCTCAAGTGAAAGCCAAGATGAGGTTAGGGTTAGTGCTAACACTACCCGGTCCTGTGAATTGGATCAGTCGCGCCTCCTCTCTCATAGGTAATATTTTGGGTTTTCTTCCTTGCACACAACCAGGCAAATGACTGCCGTTCTAAAGAGAGATAAATTTAAAAACAAGAAGTGAAACACAGCAGACACCTGAAACCCGACCATTTCTGCAAGCGCAAGCTGCCAGAGCGGCCACATAACAGAAATAGTTGTGTCCTGTTTCGATAGGCTTTGTTTTGCTACATGGCTGCATATGCAATGAAGTGATATCCAGTCCTGAGGGCCCACTCCTTTGATGACTTCAGCACACAAAGGCCTACATTTTGATGTAATCTCATAGCATGTAGTTAAGTCCTAGACAAACTGCAACTCTGAGGAAGTGATAAACCCAACTTCCTGCACAAAGCAGGCTGAGATAACACTTTCCATGGACTGGAAAAAAAAAAGACACAGAGAGAGAGAGAGACATGATTGCTACGGAATTTAAAAGGAACGATGTCATTCTTCATAAATAACCTCTTTTTCATGTGGTCCCAGGAACATCTAAGCCAAATTGATCACTGTCCGGTGACTGTCGTAATTCCACGTTCTGACTTAGTTCTGACTTTTATTTGTAGGCAAACTCAGTCACTTGAGAGTTGCTTGATCGTCTCTCTTAAGGACGTTCCAGTTCAAACCCCAAGTGTCAGGTAGCTTCTTGGCCAGGAGAACTTCCCTGAAATTGAATTAAGAACTCAGATTGAAAAAGCCGAGGTTGCATGGGTGGCTGGTGAGGGTCCCACTCTGTCACTCTGCAGAGACACTTTCAGTTTGAATAAACACACATTGGAATGGTAGCCAGCTTCCCCGGGGGCCAATAGCTGTTTCCACAACAGCAAAACAGGGTCAAAGTGACAATTCCACTGATTGTCCTGGGAATGATCTGTGAATGCACGCATTCATTTATTCACTAATTGGGTGCATCTTTATTGAGTGCTTACTATGTGCTAAGAAATAACAGTGTGAACAAAAGAGATAGCCCCGGACCTCAAGGGCTTTTCAATTTAGTTAGGGAGGCAGACATTAAACACACAAATATATGTACAATCACAAGTTACATTAAGAGAAAAGCACGGGGTGGCCCAATTTCAGTTTAGATGAGGTAATCCCTGAAGACCTAACCCATGATGTGGTATTTAGGCCTGATTCATCTCAGCAGATGAAAAGAAAGCAGTCTCCACGCAGGTCCTGAGTTGGAAAGATCTGTGTCTTCGAAGAAAGCCTGTATGCAGAATAAATTTAAATGAAGAGGCTGGATGCGGTGGCTCACACCTGTAATCCTAACACTTTGGGAAGCTGAGTGGGAGGATCGCTTTGAGACCAGAACTTTGAGACCAGTCTGGGCATCACAGCGAGCCCTTATCTTTAAAAAAATTTTTTTTCTTTAAGTTTTTGATTAAACAAGGAGAGAGAAGGTGTGATAAGAGGCTGGAGATTTAGGAGAACCCAGTATGTGCAGGGCCTGGTAGGTGTGAAAGAGTTTAGTTTTATTCTCAGCACAGGGGAATATTCCACTAATACTGCTGGCCTCTACCAGTGTTCTGCTTCTAGACTATTTTCCAGACAAGCCTAACGTCCTTTAAGTTGTGAGATAAAATTCTCACAAGTAGTTTGGAACATCAAAGACATTTCCCTAAATCCAGTCAGTTCAGTCAAACCTCAAACTAGGATGGGAGAAAAAAAAAATCAGGACAGTCAAAAATTAACCGATTGGATCACATGTCACTTTCTTAATTTAATAGAATTCTAGAGTTACCTGGTTCCTATATGTAAACGAGACCTTGGCAGTCATGTGGACCAATTCTTTCTTATTTCACAAGGGTGGCAGTCGAGGCCCAGAAAGCACCTGGGCTTATCTCCCAGCTCCAGACAGTCTCCCCCATAAAAAGCAATCTCCGAGGAAGCCAGGGCTGCCACACTTTCCCCCTTCTCAGGCTGGGCCTAGAATTCCAGAATCCGTCTCCAGGTCGCTAAGGGATCTGGGGCCTGCACCTTCCTCCCAGACACACTCTCTCTGGTTCAGGTATTAAGCTTCCACCCTTCAGAGATTCCTTTATATGTCTTTGATGTTCAGTTATTGGGATGGGAAGGTAAGCATCCCAGTGCTGAGAACCTCACCAACCTGGCATGCAGCACACAGGCCTAGAAACCTGAGAGTCCAAGATGCAAAACCAGCCTCAGGTGTTCCCCCTCTGAGTCTTCTCAACGTGTTGGTTTTATTTCACCATCAAGTGCCCTAAAGGTGGAGACACTTTAGGACAGGAGTGGGGAAGAAGAAGGGTGAAAATCACCTATTGGGTACAACGGTGGGGGTGGTGGGTACATTTCAAGCCCAGACTTTTTCACCACTATACAATGCAACCACGTAACCAAAAACTATTTGTATCCCCTAAAGTTATTGAAATAAAGAAAAGAAAAAAACTAAACACAGGCTGGCCGTGTTCGGTGGCTCAGCCTGTAATTTCAGCACTTTGAGAGGCCGAGGCGAGTGGATTACCTGAGTCCGCGGGTTCGAGACCAGCCCGGGCAACTTGGCAAGACCTCGTCTCTACAGTAAATCAAAAATTAGCCGGATGTGGTAGCGCGTGCCTGTAGAAGCATTGCTGGAGCCCAGCAGGTCGACGCTGGGGTGGCCATGAGTGTGCCACTGCACTCCAGCCTGGGTAACAGAATGAGACTCCAACTCAACTCACGCCTGTAATCCCAGCACTTTGGGAGGCCGAGGGGAAAGGATTGTCTGAGCTCAGGGGTTCGAGAACAGCCTGGGCAACTTGGCGAGAGCTCGTCTCTACAATAAATCAAAAATTAGCCAGGCATGGTGGCATGTGCCTGTAGTTCCAGCTACTTGGAAGGCTGAGGCAGAAGGATTGCTGGAGCCCAGCAGGCCGTGAATGTACCACTCTACTCCAGCCTGTGTGATGGAGTGAGACCCCAACTAAAAAAAAAAAAAAAAAAAAGAACACAAGCAGCCCGGTGTGGTGACTCACGCCTGTAATCTCAGCACTTTGGGAGGCCGAGGGGAAAGGATTGCCTGAGCTCAGGGGTTCGAGACCAGCTTGGGCAACTTGGCGAGACCTCATTTCTACAACAAATCACAAGAATGAGCCCAGCGTGGTGGTGCACGCCTATAGTTCCGGCTACTTGAAAGGCTGAGGTGGAAGGATCGCCTGAGCCCAGCAGGTCAAGGCTACGGTGGCCGTGAGCGTGCCAGTGTACTCCAGTCTGTGCGACAGAGTGAGAAAAACTTCAACTCAAAAAAATAAAAAATTTTAAAAAAAGAACACAGGCAAAAAAAAAAAAAAATGCCCTAAAGGACTTTAAGGAACTGATTAACAAAAGTCCTCTTTCCAAGTCCTGACCCCTGGTGTAAAAGGTTCCCTGGTCCTCACCTCTAGAGATTTGGAAGTGCCAGGTATGATTGGAGGTTTGCTTTTCATTCTGAAGCTCCTGCCAAGGGATCCTGGACTCTTTCAAGGGATACTGAAGAACTTGCCGGTTTGAGATTAGGTTATTTGAAAAGGACATCGCCTTGGCTATTCTGACAGCTTTCGCTTGGGGGTGATGGGCCCCCACTCTTTAGCCTCAGCGGGATTTTAGCTGGTTGACCTCAGGCAAAATCCTTTAACCTCCCCAGGCCTATCCTTCCCTTCCCACCCCCCCAACTCCCTCCCCCACCCCCCCTCGCACTGCCAACATTCTACATGTTCAGGGCAAATCAAAACAACTTTGGAATCACAACAGAAAATGTCCTTAATGCCTCACTTTCTCGAACAGAAGAAAGAAAGGAAGGGAGGGAAGGAAAAAGAAAAGAAGGAAGTCATTAGTGAACAAACTAAGGAAGGAAAAAGGGGGGGAGACCGCTTTCCAAACCCCTCTGCCCCCTTAATGGAAATATGTCGAGCTTTGTTGTGAAGAAGCGAATGCTTATTGAGGTTTTGAAACACAGCTCGGTGGAGAATTCCTCCTCCGGGAGCCCTCTGCAGACTTTGAATCTAGAAGGGGAGAAAAACTTGTGTGTCAGCAACTTCTGTTTAAGAAAACAAATGAAACAGCATGAGAAAAATTGTTAGAGAAGAGACGTGACTTTTTTTCCTCTTTTTCGTGTGAAATACTTTCTATTGTAAGGATGTTGTGAATTGTGGAAATTTATGATAAGCATTTAGCAAGTGCTCAGTCAATGTTGGCTATAATTCTTACTAAAGAGAACTGTTGGTCGAGGCATCAGAAAGTCTGAATTCTGGACATCTGAGCAGTCAGGTGACCCTAAGGAAATCTCTCTGTCTTCTGGGCCTGTCTTCTAATTTGTAAAATAAACGGATTGGGCTAAGTTAGATGATGTGGCAGGGCTTTTCCAGCTGGTAATCTCTAGTTCCAGTTCTAATGTGTTAGTGCCTCCAGGTTGGATTTGATCATTGATATCATTTTAAGGAAAAAAGCTTCTTTCTCACATATTATAAATCACTTACATAACTTGCCAGGACACATCTCCTTTCCTGGATGGGTGGGTTTTGGAGTGTTAAAATTAGAAAGAAGTAAACGGGATTAGCATTCGCCTCCAGGACCAATTGTGAGGGCAAATTTTGAGCAACTAATGAAAATGTAAATCCCCTGAAGAAATGTCCACGTAGGGAGTCTGATTCTAATACTGCATGGTGATATTTGGGGGGACTGGCAGTTTCTCGAGGTTCCTCTGGCTCTTGAACCAAATCTCAACGTCCGCTGAAGACGCAGTACTTCCTATAACTGGTTTTCTGACATCCTTGGGAGATGGTCACTTCCCTGAGAGTTTTTCTTCAAGTAAAATTGTTTTCACCTTCCCAAACTGTGTCAACACATCTGTTCTTACCTATCTTAAAAGCTTCATCAACCCAATTCTGCAAAAGGAAGAGGGAAAAAAAAAAAGCTATTGTGCAATGAACAAATTTTGGCAAATCTTATGAAAACACATTCTTGAAACATCTCTCATTTCTGAGAAGCAAAGTAAAATGTACAAATTGTTTTTTGTTTCATGACTAACAAAATGATTCATGGCTACAGTGTGGTATTTTGACCATATCTACATAAAGCAAGTACGACGAAAGTTCAATTGAAAAAATAAAAATAACTCAATTAGAAAAACAAACCTTGGTCGAGTGCCTCCTCTCTAAAAGGCACTGAACTTTGCCTCAAAAAAAACTAAGCAAATTGTCATGTGCCATTTGAAGTTATTTGGGTATTAATTGTACCTTACAAACTTTGGCTAGTTTCTTTATAGCTACTTAATCTGTGCTGGCCAATACAGTAGTCACTAGCTATGAAGCATTTAAATGAGGCTAGACAAACTAAGACGTGCTTGTTCATGTAAAAATACACACTTGATTTAGGAGACACAGAACAGAAAAAAGAAAGTTAAATATCTCATTAATAATTTTATATCAATTACATATTGAAATGACACCATATCGTATAGATTGGGTAAAGAATATAATATTGAATTAAATTAATTTTTTTCTTTCCACTTTTTTAATGTGGCTATTAGAAAATTTAAATGACATATGTGACTTTTTTTTTTTTTTTTTTGGAAGCGGTGTCTCACCCTGTTGCCCAGGCTGGAATATAATGGCACGATCACGGCTCATCATAGCCTCAAACTCCTGACCTCAAACTCCTGAGCTCAAGGGATCCTCCCACCTCAGCCTCCTGAGTAGCTGGAACTATAGGCACACGCCACCACACCCAGCTAATTTTTGTTATTGTTTGCAGAGACAAAGTCTTGCTATGTTGCCTAAGCTGGTCTTGAACTCCTAGGCTCAACTGGTCCTCCCACATCAGCCTCCCAAAGTTCTGGGATTACCGCATGAGCTACTGCACCTGGCCAACATATGTGACATGCATTTGGGGCTCACGTTATAATTCTTTTTTATTTATTTGTTTGTTTTTTGAATTGGAGTCTCACTCTGTCACCCAGGTTAGAAAGCAGTGACACACTCACGGCCACTGAAGCCTCAACCTGCTGGGTTCAGGCGATCTTTCTGCCCTGCCTTCCAAGTACCTGGAACCACAGGCATGTGCCACCACGCCCAGTTAATTTTTTGATTTATTGTGGAGACCGGGTCTCGCCATGTTGTTCAGGCTGGCCTTGAACCCCTGAGCTCAGGCAATCCTCTCGCCTCGGCCTCCCAAAGTGCTGAGATTACAGGCTTCAGTGACCACGCCCAGCCTATAATTTGTTTTTTAAAAAATAGATTTAAGCCGGGCTCGGTGGCTCAGCCTGTAATCCCGCGCCTTGGGAGGCTGAGGTGAGTGGATTGCCTGAGCCCGCGGGTTCGAGACCCGCCTGGGCAACTTAGCGAGACCTCACCTCTACAATAAATCAAAAATTAGCCGGGCGTGGTAGCGCGCGCCTGTAGTTCCAGCCACTTGGAAGGCTGAGGCGGAAGGATCGCCGGAGCCCAGCGGGTCGAGGCTGCGGTGGCCAGTAGCAGCCACTGCAATCCAGTCTTGGCGAGAGTGAGACTCAAAATCAGAAAAAAAAAAAAAAAAAGAAAGAAAGAAAAAAATAGATTTAGAAAGTACAAATACAGTTTTGTTACATGGACATATTGTGTAGTGATGAAATCTGGGCTTTTCCTGTACATTATACCCAATAGGTAATTATTAATCCCTCACCCCCCTCCACCCTCCCACCTTTCAGAGTCTCCAATGTCTGTTATTCCTCTCTGTCTGTTCATGGGTACACACATTGTTTAGCTACCACTTATAAGTGAGAACATGCAGTATTGGACTTTCTGTTTCTAAGCTTTTTCACAAGGGTTAATTCACAATATATTTCTTTGGGGCAGAGTTGGCCTAGACTCTTGCTTACTGGGTATTTATTCTAAGGCATAGAATCCACCTAATATCCAGGTGTGGTGGCTGACACCTATAATCCTAGCAGTTTGGGAAGTGGAAGTGAGAGGATTGCCTGACCCCAGGGGTTTGAAACCAGCCTGGGCAACATGGCGAGATCCTGGACCTACAATAAGTAAAAAAATTGATTTATCTACAATAAATCAAAAGACTACGCCTGTGATTTCAGCAACTTGGAAGAAGAGGTGGAAGGATAATGTGAGCCCAGCAGGTCAAGGCTGCAGCGACCGTGAACATGCCACTGCTCTCCAGCCTGGGTGATAGAGTGAGACTCCAATTAAAAAAAAAAGAATCCACCTAATAACTCTTAGTCACAAACATTCTGCTCTTATTCTAGTGAGGTCTTGTACATTTGTAGGTAGAAACTAAACTTCTGGAATACATCTGGAGTTTGCATGTTTATTTAAATGAAAGAATAGTCATGTTAAATTCAGTGAGGAAAAAGCAGGTTAAAAAAGTACATAATGAAAAAAATGCTTACTCTCACTAATAATTACAGAAATACAATTAAATTAGCTTGGGTATGGTGGCGCACACCTGTAGTCCCAGTTACTTAAGAGGCTGACATGTAAGGATCTCCTGAGCCCATGTGGTCGAGGCTGCAGCCACCTTGAGCGTGCCACTGCACTCCAGCCTGGAAGACTGAGTGAGACTTCGACTACCAAAAAAAAAAAAAAGAAATATAATTAAGACATAATATGGAAAATATTTAAAAGTTTGATAATCCCCACTGTTGGTGCCAATGTGAGGGAATAGGCATTTTCCGTATAAATAGTACAAGCTCTTTGGAAGGCAACTTGACAATAGTCATCAGAATTTTATTTCTTATTTATGTTATTTTTTATTTTTAATTGGAGTCTCTCACTCTGTCGCCCAGGCTGGAGTGCAGGGGCACGCTCATGGCCACTGCAATCTCAACCTGCTGGGCTCAGGCGATCCTTCCACCTCAACCTTCCAAGTATCTAGAACTATAGACACGCGCCACCACGCCTGGCTAATTTTTTGATTTATTGTAGAGATGAGGTCTCGCCAAGTCGTCCGGGCTGGTCTTGAACCCGTGGGCTCAGGCAATCCTCTCGCCTCGGCCTCCCAAAGTGCTGGGATTACAGGCGTGAGCCACCGCACCTGGCCAGTTTTCAGAATTTTAGATATACATACCCCTCAATCCAAGATTTCCATTTTCGAGTATACATTTGTACTGGCATATGTATGCAAAGATGTATCGCAAAGATTTTATCATAGCAAATGATCCAAAGGTTCACAAATAATGAATTGGCTAAAAGTTTTATTCATTCATATATTAGAATATTATGCTGCCAAGAAAAATGTTGACAGCCTCAATATTATTATTATTATTATTATTTTTAAGGTTAAGAAAGAAAAGTTTATTTAAAAGTAAATTAAAGAGAGAAAGAGAAGAAAGAAGATTCACCTCCCCAAGGTGGGGGAGGGAGACCAAAGCCACGAAGCATGGCGACAGGCATGGCTCAAAGAACACATGGCCACACCAGACTCTAGCAAGGCAATGGCCTCCAAGATTATTATTAATATTAAGAATCATAATATTAACAAATAGTCAATCAAAAAAATCACAGTGCAGGAATTAGTTATTAACTCAGAGTGAGCTGAGATGATGTTTTCTGCCATCAGATGGAATGAGTGTTTAAAGTCATCATTCAATTGAGCATCGGAAAAAAGGAAAGTTATGCTTCTTGATCAGCTGAACTCTGGAGCCCGAACATTTATATCTGCTACATGTGTACATGTGTGTTTTCTAGAGGCCTTTCTGGATATGATACATTGAAAAGGGGCAAGACAAGAATGCATCTCATGTAAAAGTCTGGCACACAGTAAGCACCCAATAAATGCTTCTGATTGATTATTGTCCTTTTTAGTCTTAATACTTCAGGTTAACCAGAGGTGCAAACTAAACCCGGGAAGTGACAATAGGGGAAGAGGAGAAAGAGAGACCCATACTTGCTGTTGAAGGACTTGGTGACCAGAAGGGGTGGAGGTGGTAAGTAGAGCAGTCTCGGAGTAACTTCTAGGAGTTAGACGTTGGAGGAGCCAGGTGGGTGATGGAGCCAGTGTCTGAGACCAGAGACTGGAGAGAATGAATGGGAAAAGATAAGTTCCGTCCGGGGCAATATACATTCAAAGGGCCCTGTAAATATCTAAATATGACCACTGGGTAATTGGATCTGCTCCTCCAGAACTCAGTGGAAGGGGACTGGGTTACAGAAACGCCTGGGTGTCATCACTGTCAGGTGGTCATTAAAGCCATAAGTTTGGATAAAGTTTCTCAAGGGAGGAGGTGAAGAATAGGATCGAAGGAAAGGGTGTTATGAGTTGACTTGTGTCCCCCAGAATCTGATACGTTGAAGGGCTAACCCATACCACCCTTAGAATGTGAGCTTACTTGGAAGCAGTGTCAATGCCGATGTAATTAGTTAAGATGAGGGCTCTGGTTTGAATGTTTGTCCCTCCAGAACTCATGCTGACAATCTCTAGGGTAGCAGGACTGAAAAGTAGGGCCTGAAAAAGATGATTGGATCACAAGGGCTCTGCCCTCGTGAATGGATTAGTTCATTCATGGGTTAATGGGTTATCACAGGAATGGGACAGGGGAATTATTATTATTTTTTTTTTTTCTGGTCAACTCAGCAGAGTTCTTTATTTCATAACTTTTGCTCTGATTAACTAAAGTTAGATTTGATTTCATACTTTTTCCATGTAAGTCAAATATATGATTTTTCCTTAAAAGAAACTGGCTTTTGCTCTGATGAACAATATTTTCAAATGCATTATGTTCCATTCTGTTCACCAGGCTTTCACTTTGTAAATGTTCTGGCAGACAACCCCCAACTTTCCAGATCTCTGAAGGGCCTTCACAGTGGATTTTATCTTCTATTGTCCATGATGGTTCTCCTTGTTCCAACTTGGAGAGTGTATCTGGTTTGCTGGCTTGATACCCTGCTCATGGGAAATGACAGAAGATGGGCATCCTTTAGGTGACACAGGGAAGCTGTCCTCACCCAGTGACACCAAGTTTCTATAGTTCTCCAACATCACATCCTGGTACAAGTCCTTCTGAGCGGGATCCAGGAGCTGCCACTCCTCCCAGGTAAACTGCACAGCCACATCCTCCAGTGTCAGGGATT
>CAUYQG010045963.1:0-36862 GCA_963574415.1 Tarsius wallacei
CAGAAGGGAATAAAGAAAAACTTAAAGAAAAACACTGGCATCCCTATCACTTAGGAAATAAATGAAGGTTAAAATGTCTGCCGCTTGCCAATTCCTCATCAAAACCCCAAGTGCCCTTGCCATAAGAGATAAGATAGACAAAATGGGACCTCATCAAACGACAAGCTTCTGCAAAGCCAGAGAAACCATCAAGAGAGCAGGGAGACAGTCCACAGACTGGGGAAAAGTATTTTCCAACTGTATATCTGACAAATGCCTAACATCTAAGATCCACAAGGAATTCAAAAGTGCCGAAAAGAAAAAAAAAACCGCCCCATACAAAGTGGGCAAAAGGTATGAATAGCTACTTCTCAAAAGAAGACATATGAGCAGCCAACAGACAAGTGAAAAAATGCTCAGCCTCACTAGTCATCAAAGAAATGCAAATTAAAACTACAGTGAGATACCACCTAACTCCAGTCAGGATGGCCATCATCAATAACTCAAAAAACAACAGATGCTGGAGAGAATGCGGGGAAAAGGGAACACTTCTACACTGTTGTCAGGAGTGTAAACTAGTACAACCTCTGTGGAAAACAGTTTGGTGATTCCCAAAACTCTAAAACTTAACCTTCCATGTGACCCCGCAATCCCCCTACTGGGAATAAGCCTGGAGGAACTCAAATCACTCTATGAAAAAGATACCTGCACACACATTTATTGCAACATTATTTACAATAGCAAAAACATAGGACCAACCATGCTGCCCAATGAAAGAGGACTGGATAAAAAAAATGTGGTGCATGTACATGATGGAATATTACACAGCCATAAAGAAGGACAAAAGTATAAACTTCGCAGCAACTTGGATGGACTTCGAGTGATCTATCACAGAAACAAAGAACTGAGTACCACATGTTCTCACTCATAAGCAGACCTTGAACAATTATCATAATACTATCAGAAAGGGGATGGCAATAGTGCGAAACTGCCGGGGGCAGGGCGGGATTGGCAGTAGTGGGAAACTGCCAGGGGAGGGGGGGCACACCTGATCAGCAAGGGTACCGCCATAATAAACATTTATATACCTAACCCTGAATTGTACCCCATATCTTCAAAATTAAAAATTAAAAAAAAAGAAAAGGGCCAGGCTCAGTGGCTCAGCCTGTAATCCCAGCACTTTGGGAAGCAAGGCGAGTGGATTGACTGAGCCTTTGGGTTCGAGACCAACCCGGGCAACTTGGTGAGACCTCTTCTCTACAATAAATCAAAAATTAGCCAGGTGTGGTAGTGCGCTACTTCGGGCTACTTGGAAGACTGAGTCGGAAGGATCGCCGGAGCCCAGCAGGTCGACGCTGGGGTGGCCATTGGTGTGCCACTGCACTCCAGCCTGGGTGACAGAGTAAGACTTAAACTCAAAAAAAAAAAAAAAGAAATGTTCATTATTTACATAATAAGAAATTGAAATGGGGATGTAGGTTGGCTAAAGCAATGTCACTGTGGACCCAGGTTCTTTCCATTTTTCTGCTCTTCCATTCTTGTTATTAATATCAGTTTTGTCCAAAATCTCTTCCTATCTGTCTCCTTTTCATGAACAGCAAAACCTTTCCCAAAAGTCCCCAGGCAGACTTGCCTTTATGTCTCATTGACAAGGACTGCATAAGGCGAACTGCTCCTCTACACTATTTGCCGGTGAAGAGAGTGACTGGCTTAGGAAGTACAAGGCTGAGGGAAGGAGGGTGAATAACAAGGGGAGATATCGAGTTCTATTAGAAAAGAGGAAGAAAGAGAATGAACATTGAGTAAACAACACCCGTGTCTACTCACCCACTGGGGATCTGCGGACTCCTCTCAGTTAGAGGCCAAAATTAACTTCCTGCTGCCTTACTCGGGACCACATACGCAACAGTCACAGATTTAGCTGAAAGGAAAGTGATCTTTGTGCCTTTCTCTTACTGGGACTAACTGTTGTTATTATTGTTGGTGGTGGTGTTCCCTCTTTCTTTCTCTCACCTAGATACTTTTCCTCCTTTATTACTTTTTTTTTTTACAGTAACCCTGGGATGTCTTTGCTTTCCCATTGAGCAGACCTTTATGCCTTCATCCCACCATATCGCCTAGGCATATTAGGTCACATGGGATAACAATGGAGTTATGTTACTGACCTGTAAATAAAGCTCTAACAACTTCCCAGTCAAAAAGGGTAGAAACTGTATGAAAGCATTTTCAAGAATATAACCATAAAACTAGGAACATCCCACAAAAAAAGAGGATGCTGTCATCAAGTAAGTTTAAGTAATGTTGCACATGATTTCCTTCTGTTGTAGACTGTAGATTCAGAAGGCTCTGAGAAGTCATGCAGTTAAAAAAGCTAATTCAGAATGAGTTCTGAGATCAAACTACCTGTGTTCAAATCTGGGTTCTACCACCTTTTTTTTTTTTTTTTTAGATGTGTAAGCTCTTTAAACCTCTGCTTTCTCATTTGAGAAAAGAAGAGTCTTATGGTACTACTTAATTGGGATTTCTATGAGTGGTGGGTGAGATCATCTGTGTGAAGCTTTCAGCGCTTTGTACATTCACTAATTTAACAAATGTTTATTCAATACTTACTATCTGTCCAGGTATCAGGTCTCACAGAGCCTACGTTCTAATGGAGGAAGGAAAAGACAAACAATAAACAAGTAAATAAATAGAATACTTTCAGATAATGATGGTTACTATGAGAAAAATAAAACATAATGATTCTATACAGCATAACTAAGATGAGAACAGCAATTTTAGGTGGGAGGGTCAGGAAAGGCATTTGTGAGGAAGGCATTTTATCTGAGACCTGAGATATGAGGCGACTGGAGTCATTTATCTATTCATTCTGTCATTCATTCAGCAAATGTTTACAGAGCACTTACCATAGTAAGTGGCCACAAATTGTTTTAGGTATTAGGGTTAGAGCAATAAGCAAAATTAGATAACAATACCTGCTCTGCTGTACCTTACATTCCAATATGGAAAAACAAAAAGAAAAAGAGAAACCTATCATATACCAAGTGGTTAAGTGTTATGAGGACAAAAAAGGCAGAAAAAAAGGGTGAGAAGATTTTATTTTAGCTTCAATTTTTTTTTTTTTTGAACCGGAGTCTCACTCCATCACCCAGGCTGGAGTGCAGTGTCATGCTCACAGCCACACTAGCGTCGATCTGCTGTGCTCCGGCGATCCTTTCGCCTCAGCCTTCCAAGTAGCCAGAACTACAGGCGCACGCTGCCATGCCCAGCTAATTTTTTGGATTTTTACTGTAGAGGTGAGGTCTCGCCAAGTTGCCCAGGTTGGTCTCATACCCGTGGGCTCAGGCAATCTACTCGCCTTGGTCTCCCAAAGTGCTAGGATGACAGGCTGAGCTACCAAGTCCAGCCTATCTTCAAATTTTTAAACAGGGTTACAGGGATCCCTTACTGAAAAAGTGACACATAAACAAAGACCTGAAAGAGGTGAGGAAGTGAACCATGCAGAAATCTAGAGGAAGAGAATTCTAGGCAGAAAGGCACAGCAAGTACAAAGACCCTGGACCAAGAGCATGCTTGATACTCTTGAAACGCAACGAGGGTGAATGACTAAAGAAGAGTAAGCACAAGGGAGGCCAGTGAGAAATGAGGTGCCAGATTATGTAAGAATAAGCAAAGGTCTGGAGTAAAGTTCCTCTGGGCAGACAGAATAGCAACCGCAAAGGCCCTGAATCAGAACCAAGGCAGCCTATTTAAGCAGCAGGAAAGTGGCTGATAGGGCTGGGGCATGTTAAGTGAGGGGAAGAATATATATATTTTTTATTTTTTGAGTTGGAATCTCCGTCATCCAGGCTGGAGTGCAGCGGCACGCTCACAGCCACCCCAGTGTCGACCTGCTGGGCTCCGGTGATCCTTCCGCCTCAGCCTTACAAGGAGCCGGAACTACAGGTGCGTGCTACCAAACCCAGCTAATTTTTTGAATTTTTGTAGAGAAAAGGTCTCGCCAAGCTGCCCAGGCTGGTCTCAGACTTGTGGGCTCAGGCAATCCTCTCACCTCGGTCTTCCGAAGTACTGAAATTACAGGCTTGAGTCACCATGCCCGGCCAAGCAAGGGGAAGAATAGAGATGAGGTCCAAGAAGTCATCTGGGTCAGATTGTGTTCAGCCTTATGTTATAATTATAGGCTAGTGAAAGGAATGTATATATATATATTTTTTTCTAAGTACATTAAAAAATAATTAGCTATAATTGCTATTGCTATAATTCATGAGACACTATTCAGCTGACCCGATTGAGAAATGCTCTCTTAGAGCTAATTTAATTTTATTTTATATGTAGTTGTTTATTTTAGAGTTGTGGGATACGTGTTAGGATTTGCTACATAAGTAAGTTGCATGCAGGTAAGGTTGGCCTTCTAGCAAGCCCTCTCTCCCCTTGGTAGTGGACCTGGTACCCAATAAGAGACTATGCCCCTAATCTCCCCTCCCTACCTCTCCCCATTAGCAATGACCAATGTCAGTTGCTCCTGCCTTTATGCCCATATGCCCAGAGCTTAGGGCCTGCTTATGAGTGAGAACATATGGTATTCAGTTATTTCTATGATAGTTCATTTAGAATGATGGTCTCCAGTTGTATCCATGTTGCTGCAAAGGACATGATTTTGTTCTTTATGGCTGCATAATATTTTATCATGTATAAGTACCACATTTTCTTTCTCCAGTCCACTTTCAATGGGCATCTGGGTTGGTTACATGTTTTGGCTATTGTGAATAGTGCTGCAATGAACATACATGTGCAGGTGTGTTTTTGGTAGAGCGATTCATATTCCTCTGGATATATTCCCAGAAGTGGGATTGCTGAATCATATGGTAATCTTCTTGTTCACTCTCTGTATCAATCAGTCCTCAAGTGTGAATTATGTCACTGTAGGACTATAGCAGGAACTTTATAATGAATCTCCAAACTCATTTTTTAATCTCTTAAGTTAAAATTGGATCAAATCACTCCCCTCCTCAAAAATTTATATTGATTTATTTTTACTTGTAGGATTAAGTTCATGCCCAGCAGCTGACAAGGATTTCAAGGTCTCTGTCTATGCCTTCCTCCACCTACTCCTGTTAGAAGTGCTGAAATTGTGCTCTGAATGTGCATGCGTGATTATAATGCCACCATTCAGTTCATGCCATTCCCTCTGTCTTTGCTTGTTGGAAGTTTTCTTTTCATTCAAAGCCAGCAAAATGCCCAATCCTCTTTGAAGTTGTGACTGATATTCCAAGGCAGAGTCACTCACTCATTCATTCAGCCACGTGCCCATCAGTGTCACTTGTGCCTCAGTCTAGTGTGTCAGATTGCTGTCTGTCACATCTCTCACTTCGATTAGATTTTAAGCACACTGAAGGCAAAAGCTGTATCTTTGTCATGTTTACTATGAGTCATACCCAACACAATTGCTAGCACATAGCAAATCTCAACAAGCTCAACAAGTTGCTGATAAAATGAAATTGAAGAGACAGTAATATGATAAACAGCTTTAAGTAAAGCACTGGGTCACAAGGAGAATAAAAGGACCCTGTTGGCTGGGCTCGATGGCTCAGTCTATAATCCCAGCACTTTGGGAGGCCAGGATGAGTGGATTGCCTGAGCCCGCGGGTTCAAGACCAACCCTGGCAACTTGGCGAGACCTCGTCTCTACAATAGATCAAAAATTAGCTGGGCGTGGTAGTGCGCACCTATAGTTCTGGCTACCTGGAAGGTTGAGGTGGTAGGATCGCTGGAGCCCAGCAGGTCGACCCTGGGGTGGCCATGAGCATGCCACTGCACTCCAGACTGGGCGACGGAGTAAGACTCCGAATCAGAAAAAAAAATGGTCCTGTTGTTAAGGAGCTTCTGAATCAATAATAGTAGCTTCCATTTATTGAGTCCTTACTATGGTACAGACATTGTTCATATAGAATGCCATTTAATACTATAAAAGCCCAGTGAGGTAGGTGTTATAACCCCAGCTTATAGAATGAGGTTAAGCAACAGAATTCAAACTAGGTCCCTCCAGCTTCTAATCCTGTGCTCTTTTCACTATACAGGATATCATTGAGATCTAGCCAGGAAAAGAAACAGGTCTTTCCGAGGAAGGGAAAAATTTTTTAACAGAGGATTAGTTACACAGATGAATGGAACAGTGAAGAAGCCAAGCAGGGAATGGTGAGGCAATCCACAAGTCAGCAAAATTGAGAAGTCACTCCCCTTGTTGCATGGGTGACACTAGGAAAAGAGGGTGTCATTTGCACCCAGAAACCTGAGCTGTCAGGCAGAGGGAGCAAAAACCACCAGGGGAATTGCCCAAGTAGAACTGGGACAAGGAAGGGAGGGGCTGTCTAGTGGGACACTGCCAAACTCCACAGGAAGCAGGGAATAGAGTGAGAAATACCCTGGCTTCTCCTTCCCCTGTTTCCAATCTTGTCACAGTGTTTCTCATTACTTTAATCTACCAAGAGCCAAAGAACAAGAGAGTCCATGAGAAGCAATAACTAAGCAAAGCAGGGGCAGAGTGGGAATGATTTGAGACTAGTACCAGCATGCTACCTCTCTACCTGAAATGAAAAGGCCTATGAAATGAAATGATATTTAACTTGGGACTAGGATGAATGGCAAAGATACTAAGTAAATTCAAAAGAAAAGGAGACTAATGATGGCCATGGTAGCAAGAGAGAGACTCTTTAGAGAGGGGGAGTTATACCAACTCCCAAAGAAAAGTAGAGTTTCTGTAAGTAAAGAAAAGAAAGTAGGTAAGTGTTCTTGCCAGAAAGAACCACCTAATATTTTCCTGTGGGCAAAGAATACTATTCATTCTTTTAAAAAGTCTTTTTAGGCCAAGCTCGGTGGCTCAGCCTGTAATCCCAACACTTTGGGAAGCTGAGGTGAGAGGATTGCCTGAACCCGCAGGTTCAAGACCAGCCTGGGCAACTTGACGAGACCTCATCTCTACCATAAATAAAAAATTAGCCAGGTATGGTAGCGCGCGCCTATAGTTCTGGCTACTTGGAAGGCTGAGGTAGAAGGATCTCTGGAGCCCAGCAGGTCGACGCTGGGGTGGCCGTGAGTGTGCCACTGCACTCCAGCCTGGACGACAGAATGAGACACCAACTCAAAAAATAAAAATAAAAAGTCTTTTTATTCAGGAGTTAAAATGGAATATCTATAATTTACATTACAATATAAAGAATAATGACAAAATACACCCATATACATACTGTCAGGCTCAAGGGGGTAATAAATACATCCTTATCTGTATTTACCTTTTCAAAAAATGTGTTGCGGGTTAAAAAATAATATATGTATATGTGTATACATATATATGATAAAATTTGCCATTATAATCATTTTCAGTGTACAATTCAGTGGCATTACATTCACAATGTTGTACAGCCATTCCACTATTTTGGAAACTTTTTAATCACAAAACTGAAACTCTTTAACAACAAAGCAATAACTCCCCATTCCACCTCCCTCCACCCCTGGTAATCAATTTACTTTTACATGTATCAAGAAATAAAATGGATTAGTGGATACTCAGAGGGATGTTAATAAGTTGATATGTGGTAATAAAATGCTACTATGTGGCTAGATATGTGTAATAAAACGTTAATGATGGAATCTAGGTGGTAGGCACATAGGTGCCCTGTACATTTTTTCAACTTTCTTTGTTTGAAAATTTTCTCACAGAAACAAAGAACTGAGTACCACATGTTCTCACTCATAAGCGGTCCTTGAACAATTATCATGACACTATAAGAAAGGGATTGACAGTAGTGAGAAACTACCGGGGAGGAGGGGACACACCTGATCTACAAGGATACCTGTATAATGAACATTTGTATACCTAACCCTGAATTGTACCCCACATTTTTTAAATAAAAAAATTTTTTTTTCTCAATAAAATATTGGGAAATGAAATTCCATGGTTGAGCCCCAGTCCGTGAGATTCTAATTTAACTGGTTGTCTGAGTCTGAACATCAGAATTTTTTTTTTTTTTTTTTTTGAGTTGGAGTCTCACTCCATCACCCAGGCTGGAGTACAGTGGCACACTCACGGCCACCCCAGCATTGATCTGCTAGGCTCCAGCAATCCTTCCACCTGTTTTCCAAGTAGCCAGAATTACAGGTGTGCGCCACTGCGCCCAGCTAATGTTTGATTTATTATAGAGACGAGGTCTCGCCAAGTTGCCCTGGCTGGTCTTAAATCCACGGGCTCAGGTAATCCACTCGCCTGAGCCTCCCAAAGTGCTGGGATTACAGGCTGAGCCACTGAGTCTGGCCATTTTTTTTTTTTTAACCACTGTAATGAGGTCTTGCAGTGGGGGAGCGAGACTGAGCTCAGTTCCCTAGAATTTTTAAAGAACTCTCTGGATGAATTCCCATGTGCAGCCAGGTCTGGGGACCACCACACTGAAGTATGCCATGGGATCACAGAGCCAAATATAAGAAGAGGGCATGGGATAAGCAGGAGGGTGAACTGGGAGGGGGAAATTTCTGCCTACATATCAGAAATGAGGCCCTCAGGCTGGGTTTTTATGTGTTTTCTGTGTCGGGATTGGTGGATGGGCTCTACGTAAAAGAGACGAGAGAAGCAGCAGAGCGGTGAGAATTACTGAGAACATAGGTTTGGCCAAGGCTCTCTGAAGTTTTAAAAATGGAACTGAAAAGTTTATAGTTAATGTAAGCTTTTAACTTGGCAACGATTCATCCTTTGCAATGTTTCCTATAACTTTAAACAAGGTCATTCATACATTCATTCAGAACGATACATTTAGCATGTTAAATCCCTTTAGCTCTTGAGAAGTGTAAGATCCACTTCAACATATAAACAGATGCATTTTCATGTTTTACTATCTTTACACCATTTTTATGGAAATAAAGAGAGAGGCCTATTGAAACAGAAAACCTCAGCAGCCTTGGTCTCCTGGGTCAGCAGGAAAGGAACAAGAGAAAGCTAGGCAGGACAGGGACCATCAATCGACCCTAGCTGTCAGGCTCAGAAGTGTGACAATTCCAAAGAAGTATCTGTAACACAGTTAATCAATAAAAGGGATAATTAATGCTTCCCAGAACACTGATTTCTGCACAGCTTCATTACAATATGTCCTCTGCAGTATTATGAATATCTTCTATAACCCTTCTCCGATCTCCAGCTATTTTAAATCCTACTCTGAGGATTACTGTAACGTGTAAGGCTGTTTGTCCCTGCGGTAAATGGCCCCAGTTCATTTAACCATGTGAAAGGAGACAGGAACACTAGCATCTGATCCCTTGTCACGGGACCCCAGCCTGGCTCGCTACAATTGCCAGCTGGAAGCAGAACAGGGCCCAAGGGCAAAGGCAGAATGGCAAATGAGGAAGAGGACAAAGGTCAGTCATGGAGCAGCTGTATCACAGGTGAGATCTAAAGGGAAACTGCTGGACTAAAAGCAGGAAGCAAACAGAAGTTCAGGAGCCAGAGGAATGCAAGAACACATCAGGAAGGGTGATACAAGACAGGAATAGAATCAGGGCTTTGGCCATGAATGAGGCCAGCGTTCCTCAAGCTCATTCTTGTTGGGAGCTTGCCCCTCTGGTGCTTGGGTAAGCAGGGAGGAGTTAGGAAGTTCAGGCTGGGGATGTCTTTTTTGTTTTGCTTTGTTTTGAGTTGGGGTCTCACTGTGTCACCTAGGCTGAGTACAGTGGCAAGATCATGGCTCACCACAGCCTCAAACTCCTGGGTTCAGGTGATCCTTCTGCCTCAACTTTCCAAGAAACTGGGACTACAGACACACCACCACACCCAGCTAACTTTTTGACTTTTTAGAGAGTCAAGATCTCACTATGTTGTCTCTCCTTGCCCCTTAAATCACAAAATGCTGTGATTACAGGCGTGAGCCACCATGCTCGGCCTGGGGCAGTCTTAAAAAAAAGCCCCAAACCATATTATCACACAGCCTATTAACCTATGCTTATTTTTAAGCCCCTGAGCCATCCAGAAAAGGTTAAATGTATCTTCCATTTTAAAAGGTAGGGAAATATGTGAAATATTTTAGAAAAGTCTATGAATATAACATAGCTGAGAAAAAAAAGAAGTCCTTTTACCCTTGAAGGGATAACTTCCAGCTGCCAGGAAAATTCACATATGTATAATACCACAGTGCCTCCATAAATCTGGGTAGCTGTGGCCATGATTCAGAGAGGAGGCAGGGCTTTCTGATTTTGGAAGTCTCCATTTCTCAGTTGGAATGACAGCTGTTTTCCTTTCTCCCTTATTTTGGAGATGTAAGATATATTAACATTTTAATATAGCTTTGATCCAGTATAGAAACTTTGAAAACTTTCAGGGAAGGACTATGTTGGGCCGGCCTTAACCATGTGCTTATTTGCCATGTCCAGGGAGCTGTGACCCTATAATTGGTGCCGCTGTCTACTATCACTCCCTGAAAGAGAGATGGGTTTGAGGTAGGAGGGTATGAGCCCTGAGGCCATATGGAGTGTCCCAAATGAGAGACCGCTGTTTTCATAAGAAATTGGGTAGGAAAGAATGCTGGGCGGATATCTACTACAATCTATCGAGTTCACACAGGTAACGAATGAAATAGCAGGAACCTGAACTCATGTTTGTCTATCTTTAAATGTTTTTTTTTTTCTTCTCCTACTGTTGTGTCTCCTTGCTGGGGAAAACATTTACAATCGCTGCCAAACTCCTGGTGTTCCACTTTGTCTGCCCTCTCTTCTACCCTGCTTTTACCCCCAGCCTGGAGTCCACTTGGGTGGAAATGCAGCATATAATGGGCCCAGAGTTAATGATCTGCAGGTTTCCCCTGATAAGTCACAGTATGTTTGCAGCACTCCTTCCAAAAGTCAACAGCAGCTGTGGGGATGTTCCCAGAGTGGCCTATGGCATTTCAAGCGCTGGCGCAGATAGGAGGCAGCCTGCTGGGGAGGTTCTCTGAACGCCACCATTTGGAATGCCTCTGTTGCCCTGAGGCACTCGTCTCCGTCTCCAATGGATACGGCTTAGAGATGCCAAAAATTGAGCCAAGTTCACTGGATGTACAAATGGCCTGACGTCAATGGAATTTGCTCATAATTTAGGCCTCATGTGTGATGTACTGTCTGAACTCAATGATCTGTCAAAACAATCAGGGAGGAAGAGGAGAAGGAAGAAGAGAAAGTGGAGGAATACAGGGAGGAAGAAAAGAAGTAAGAGGTGAAAGAAAAGGCAGAGGAGAAGAAGAAGGAAGAAGAAATGAGGACACAGTCAGGAGTTGTGGCAGGACAGGTTCAGCTTTTGGCTCCTGGGGCCAACGGTCCCTGTAAGTTTGTTGAAAGCATCAGTGCCAAATAAAACATGGCCTTTTAAAGCACTGAATTACGTGAGTGCAGAGCTGTTAAAATCAGTGTAGCAAAAATCCAGCTGGGTTTGGCCAGTGCCACAAAGTACAAAATGATGATCACTTGTACTGCCAAGACCCAGGGTTCCCCAGACATGGTGGCCTGAGCAGAGTTACTTGGATATACATCCAGCTCTCCATTCTTTAGAACAAGAAGCTATTAAGAAGTGGATGTTTGCTGGATTTTTTCTTGCCCTGTGTCCAGAGGAAGATTTATTGTGAAGCTAACAAAACTTAAGCTCCAAAACCCTTCACTTGTATGGGTCCCTGTAAGTGCTAAAAGATGCTAGGAGTTATGGAGTAGTCTAGGTGGGGAGAGGAAACCAGGTTACAATTAACAAACATTTATATACCATATTAGTACAGTATTTCTGGTAAATTGCCTAAATAGATCTAAGAAGAAAATAACCTGATTCTCCAAGAGTCCAATAATTTGTTGTGATTTATTTTCTCATTCTAAATAAAACTTTGATACCTATTTTTAAATTTGTAATTTTTTTAATTAAAGAGAACTCCAAAATGATAACGCTTCAGGCGCCATAAAACCTGAATCTGTCCCTATCTGCCTCGATTGCCTTTCTTCCGGTAACCATACCTTGATTTGCCTTTGTGGAAAACCCTTCTGTTCACTCAGTGGTAGACACACGATCCAGGCCTAACCAATCAGGAAGACAGTGATTGGTTAAGGAATACGTATATGATCTAATTTGGGCTAATGAGAATCAGGGTCAGGCTTTTTGCTGGATCTTCTACCAGAGTTATTAAGGTGTAGAAATGCAACTCTAGCGTTGCCAACAGCCATCTTGCTTCTATAAGAGGAACCTGACTGAGAATAAAATTAGCATAGAAGAAAGCAGGACTGAGAGGTAAAGGAAGCCAAGTCCTGATGATGTTACTTTGCAACCCTGAAACAGGCTTTACTGAAGCTAGTACAGATGGTCCTGGGCTTTTCAGATAGGCAAGTCAATAAAACCCTTTTTGCTTAAGCTGGGTTAAGTTGGGTTTCTTTCACTTGCAACTGAAAAGAGTCTTGACCCAATATGCTAATAAGGTCCCAATATACTAGAAAAAGAAAACTATTCTCACTTCAATTCAGAAGGCGATTCTTTAGTATATTTGCCTCTCAATAGCTACAATAATAGATAACACTTATTGATCATTCTTATTAAGGGCTTTACTCTTATTAAACCATTGTATCTTAAAAGCAAATTTATGAGCCGGGCTCGGTGGCTCAGCCTGTAATCCAGCGCCTTAGGAGGCTGAGGTGAGTGGATTGCCCGAGACCGCGGGTTCGAGACCCACCTGGGCAAGCGAGACCTCATCTCTACAATAAATCAAAAAATTAGCCGGGCGGGGTAGCGCGCGCCTGTAGTTCCAGCTACTTGGAAGGCTGAGGCAGAAGGATCGCCGGAGCCCAGCAGGTCGAGGCTAGGCGACAGAGTGAGACTCCAACTCAAAAAACAAAAAACAAAAAACAAACAAAAAAAAAGATAATAATAATAGAATGTGAAACTCCCATGGAGGGAATAAAATGGAACAATAACTATTACCTAATATAACAAATATAAAAGGGAAAACAAGAAAACAAGAAAAAAATAGTGAAGAGAAAATATAAAACAAGATGACAGAAATAAGTCTAAATACATCATAATTGCCTATTTAAAAGACAAAATGCAGCTATATCCAAGAGACATTAAAAAATGAATAAGTAAGTGAACGAAAATAAATGAAAGAGTGAATAGATTCAGAAAAGTTGAAAATAAAGAGATTTAGAGAACAGCTAGGAATGGTAGCTAAAGCCTGTAATCACAGCACTTTGGAGGCAGAGGCAAGAGGACTGCCTGACCCCAGGGGTTTAAGACCAGCCTGGGCAACTTAGTGAGACCTCATCCCTACAATAAATCAAAAAATTAGCCAGGTATGGTGGCACGTGCCTATAGTTCCAGCTACTTGGAAGCCTGAGGTGGAAGGATCGCCTGAGCCCAGGAGGCCAAGGCTGTGGTGGTCGGGAGTATGCCACTGCCCTCCAGCCTGGGTGACAGAATGAGACTCCAACTAAAAAAAAAAAAAAAAAGTATATATAAAAAAATCAAACCGATTCTAGAGTTGAAAAATTTAATAATGTTTGTGCATTAAATTTCACAACAACAACAAAACTTTTAAAAATTTGCCCACATGCCAGATAGATAGATTTGGCCAAAAGTGCACAGATATAAACAAGATTCACAAAGCAACTTTACAAATCTAAAAACCCATGATTAATACCACCATGGGCTGGGCACGGTGGCTCAAGCCTGTAATCCCAGCATGTTGGGAGGCTGAGGCAAGAGAATTGCCTGAGCTCAGGGGTTCAAGACCAGCCTGGGCAACTTGGCGGGACCTTGTCTCTACAGTAAATCAAAAAATTAGCTGGATGTGGTAGAGTGCGCCTGTAGTTCTAGCTACTTGAAAGGCTGAGGTGGAAGGATCACCTGAGCCCAGCAGGCTGAGGCTGCAGTGGCCATGAGCATGCCACTGCACTCCAGCCTGGGCAACAGAGTGAGACGCTCACTCAAACAACAACAACAACAAAAAACCACCATGACCTTCCTAGGAAAGAATAAGAATTCCCGCCTCGTACCATCTTCATGATCTAGGTTCTCTCAGTTACTTCCATAATGCTCTTATCCTACTGGAAGATAAAATAAGGAGAACAGAATTCTCTTGCTGTTTCTCCCACGTCTAACAGAATTATTTCATTTAGTGCCATCCTTTCCTCTCTTTTTGCTTTTTCACTCCTGGATTGCAGATTAAGTGATTAATTTTTAGCAAAACTACACAATTACTTTAAATACCTCACTGCTTTTACTGCTATTCATTATGATGAATTTACTTAGGAATTCAGCTTAAGAGCACACGAGAAAAGTTCAAAAATTCTTAGCCATCATTATAAAAAACCTAAACTCCTTGATATTGTCACAAATAATATGCTTTGTTATATCTATGTAAAACTATCATTTTATTTGAATTATACCAGACTATATCCAGAGAAATAGGAAATTACCTGATTATAAATGATGAAAAAATTAAAATCATTTTATTCATTCAGCTGCACTATAATGTTCCAATATATTAAAATGTTAACTTTTTCTTATCATTAGCAAGCCAAACAGGCTTCCAGCTAAAATAAGATTAATTTTTCATTAGGAAAATCAAACCTATGAAGGCTACTTTTCAAGAAAATTTTTAAAGGATTAAAGTGGAAAAGATTAAGAACAGGAAAAATATGGAAGCGCACTATGTAATCTAGTAACTTGCTAATGCTTCTTACTTTGGGAATATACAATTACAGCTATCATTCTTTAAAAGCACTCATTTCCTTCTACTCTTCAAAATTTTAACAATAATATGATTTTGAAAAAACCTCATACTACCCCCCAAAAAACTTTCCAATTTATTATTTTCTATTTATCTATGCACATATAGCTTTGTACAACCATATATATACAATATTGTATTCTGATTATTTCATTTTATTTCATGCTTTCAAATGGTTCCAATATTCTCTCTCTTTTTTTTTTTTTTGAGTCAGAGTCTCACTCTGTCTCCCAGACTGGAGTGCAGTGGCACGCACCTGGCCGCTGCAGCCTCAACCTGCTGGACTCCGGCGATCCTTCCGCCTTAGCCTTCCAAGTAGCTGGAACTACAGGCATGTGCTACCATGCCCGGCTAATTTTTTTTTTTTTTTTTTTTTGAGTTGGAATCTCACTCTGTCACCCAGACTGGAGTGCAGTGGCCGCTCCCGGCCGCCGCAGCCTCGACCTGCTGGGCTCTGGCGATCCTTCCGCCTCAGCCTTCCAAGTAGCCGGAATTACAGGCACGTGCTACCATGCCCGGCTGATTTTTTGATTTATTGTAGAGATGAGGTCTTGCTTGCCCAGGCGGGTCTCAAACCCACGGGCTCAGGCAATCCACTCACCTCAGCCTCCCAAAGGCGCGGGATTACAGGCTGAGCCACCGAGCCCGGCTAATTATTTTGATTTTATTGTAGAGATGAGGTCTTGCCAAGTTGCCTGGGCGGGTCTCAAACCCGCAGGGGTCTCAAAGAATCCACTCACCTTGGCCTCCCAAAGCGCTGGGATTACAGACTGAGCCACCGAGCCTGGCATATTCTCTCTTTTCAGCGATCAGATAAAATGTCATTCTCTTTTATATTTTAACATGATTTGGAAAAAAAATACACTACTGAAAAGTCCTTAAAATTAACTATAAATTTTTATTAAACATTTGGAAAATACAGAAAAGTATAAAAAACAAAATAACCACTCATAGTCTACCACATAAACAACTATCACTAATATTCTGAAATGCTTTCTTTACTGTTTTTCCTTTTATTTTACCTATAACAAAATTGCATATATTTTTTCACTAAGTGTTGCTGATGCATTTAACAGCTGTAGTATATCTGTTGCATACACTTTACTCAGTCATGCTTTCACTGTAGAAAGTTGGATTGGGTTGGGCTCGTGGCTCAGCCTGTAATCCCAGCACTTTGGGAGGTCAAGGTGAGTAGACTGCCTGAGCCCACGGGTTTGAGACCAGCCCAGTCAACTTGACGAGACCTCGTCTCTACAATAAAGAAAAAATTAGCTGGGTGTGGTGGCACGCATGTGTAGTTCCAGCTACTTGGAAGGCTAATGCAGAAGGATCACAGGAACCCAGCAGGTCGACGCTGGAGTCGCTATGAGTGTGCCACAGCACTCCAGCCTTGGCGACAGAGTGAGACTCCAACACAAAAAAAAAAAAAAAAGAAAAGAAAAGAAAGAGAGTTGGATTGGTTTTAAGTTTTTGCTATCATAAAGAACCCTCAGGTCTGGCGCAGTGGCTCATGCCTGTAATCCCAGCACTTTGGGAAGCAGAAGCAAGAGGATTTGATTGTCTGAGCCCAGGGCCTCGAGACCAGCCTGGGCAATTTAGCAAGACATCTCTCCACAATAATTCAAAAAATTAGCCAGGCGCAGTGGTGCAAGCCTACAGTTCCAACTACTTGGAAAGCTGAGACAAAAGGATCGCCTGAGCCCAGCAGGTTGAGCTTGTGGAGGCCGTGAGTATGCCACTGCACTCCAGGCTGGGCGACACAGTGAGACTCTGACTCAAAAAAGAAAGAGAATCCTCAGGCAAATGCCCCTGAATATCTACAAATCTTTTATACAGATTTCTGACAATCTCAAGACAGATTTTAGAAAGGAAAATATTAGCATGATTTTTGTCTCCTGATCGATATTGGGTTAAAAATACTTAACTTTTAAAGGACCGACACTATTTTCCAGGAACGTGCACCAATTTATGCTAACAAAAATCCAGAGTGCCCATTTCACCAAAATCTTTCTAATATCTTTTTTCAAATATTGGCTAATGCTAGTAAAAAATGGCAGTTCCTTGCTATCCTAAGTTTACATTTCTTAAATATAGTATGACCGAATATTTTTAGTATTCATTAGATACTTCTATTTTTTTCTATATTTGTCTATTTGTGTTTTTCTCATTTTTCTGCTGGGGTTATATTTTTCTCATAGTTTTTATAAATGTTTTACATCTTATAAAAATTAATGCTTAACCTGTAAAAGGACCATATGACGGCTGAGATTTTATATATATGTATATATATCTATATAGATATATATATTTAAAACTAAACTCATAAACTATCTAGTTTAACTTAATAGTCTTTTAGAGAGGTCAAAGAGTTTTGTCTCTTTATCCAAAACAACAATTTTCAGGTTGTGTGCATTATACTTCCTAATGGCATATGAATTACATTGCAAATCTAGATTTCACAAGTATATTTTTGTCTAGAAATAAGCCTTTCAACTGCCAATATTAGAAGGAAAATTCATTATAATCTGCAAAATGAGCAAGCATTTATCACAGATAAACATTTAAAAGAAGTTCCATGTTTAATCTGTCATGCTACATCTATTTTCTATTTTAGTCACTCATCACCTTATAACACTTGCAAATATTTCTTATCATAAGCACTTTTGAGAATAATTATATAGACTAGGGGTCAGCAGGTTATAGACTGTGGGTCAAATACAGGCCACACTTATTTTTTGTAAACAAAAAGGTTAAAGATATTACTCATGTTCATCATTTACATTCTGTCTAATGGCTGCTTTCACGCTGAGAGTAAAGTTGAGTGGCTGATCTGCAAAGCCTAAAACATTTACTGTCTGGCTCTTTATAATACAAACAGCTAAAATACCTGAGTAAATAAACTTACTGATTCTTAGAAGCCAGTCTAGAAGTCTAGATCCTAACTCATGGAGCCCATACTCTAGTACAGTGACGAGATATGTACGTAAAAAACGTATAATACAAAGTTTAAAAAGCTAAGTGCTATAAGAAAGACAAGGAGCATCAGAAAAGGGAGATTATCTCCAGTGGGGAAAATCAAAGATAGTATCTTGAAAAAAGTAGCTTTTGCATTGGAATTTGAAGGATGGCTATAATTTGGACATACAGAGATGGGGAGAAGACTTCCAGAGTAAAGAAAAGCAGATCTGTGAAAAACTACAACCATTACGGTGCACTCTGCATGGAAGAACACAGGAAAAAGTGCTAACAAGCATTTGAAGGTCAAAGTATAGACAAGGTTTTCAATGTCAGGATTAGCAGTTTAGATTTTAAATACAATTAGTTTCAAAAGCAAGTAACAGTGATTAGAACTGTGCTTTACAAAAATCAATCTACAACCATATGTGACATAATTTGAGGGGAGAAAGATCGATAATAGGGAAACTAGTTACAAAACTATCATAATAATCCAAGAGAAAAGTAATGAAGGTGATGAAAATGGGACTAGAAAAAATAGACTGGGAAAAAATAGAATAAATACATTACTATGATAGCAAAACCACTCCAAACACTTAATGATTAGATGGTAGCACCAGAATATGCTTTCTCACATAGGATAAAAACTTTCACCTTCCCTGCTGTCTCTCCCACCTTTGAACAAAATGATAATTATTCCTAATTAGTTCTGATAATCTTAAAAGAAAAACTACTTAAATAATAATTAAAAGCAATGGACTACCACATTCCCATTTTTAAACCAACCCTGAATACAAGCACAATCCAACCATTCATGTGCTACAGCCCCCTCTGCTGGACCACTGGAGGGAAAGTCTGACTTTAAATTTGGGATCTTAATTGCTTCTGCTGAGTTGCTGAAAATAATAGACAGCTTTGCTTCACAGCAGTTCCTTTCTAGGTGTACCAAATGCTCCCCTCAGTAGGGGTAAATCATCTATTTCTCAAAGCATGCCTTATTTTACTGTTGCTTAAATTGATTATGAAAAAGATTTTGACAAACCTCACAAAGATTTAAATAATATACTCAAGAAATTTATTTCTCAGTACAAGGATATGCCAGAATTCACCAGATTGATGCTTTTATAGGTAAGGAAATTATGCTAAAGAACAGTTTTATAGTCTGTTCATTAAAAAATAAGCTGCATCTCCTTTGTTGGCTTCTGGCCGAGCGTAACCAGTGAAGACAGAAATGGTATACTGGAAGGTAGGCGAAAGGGAGAAGGTGAGGGTATTTCTCCCTGTCTTTCTCTCTACCTACGACTGAATCCCCAGTGACTTTATCTCTTTCTGGAGAAGCCCAGTTCCCACGAGGTAACCCCGGCCCCGGCCTCTAGGACCCATCTCCTACCCGCATCCTTCCATTTATCACTGCTTGCTTCTTACTACTGCTAACCTCTGGATTGCCTCACCATCCCCTTTTTGGTGTCACAAGACGCCCATCACCTATGTAACCAATGATCTGTACCATATAAATTTCCTCCTATAGGAAGGAGGAAAAGAGACAGGAAGGAAGAAAGAAAGCTACAACAAATGGCCCAGGCCTATCTTTTCTGACTCTAGTGTACCCACTGTCTAGCTCCCACCAGCCACATTTCACAATGGAAAAAAAAACAGCAGTAGCATGAATAAACTTTCTAGATTACTTGTGTAATCCATCCTTCTCAAACTGGGGTATATTGCAGTAATTTCATGTTGCTTCATTACACAATATATCAGGATGAAACCACAAGATAAGCATGTCCAATCTTTATGTTGTATCCTTGGTAAGGGATTTTGAAAAGTGTTTGTATATTAAACAAACCACAAGGCTGCCAGACATTTTAATGGGAAATAGTCTTTTAAACAAATGGTATTGGAACAACTGGATATTCACATGCAAAAGAATGAAGTTGGATCCCTACTTCATACTATGTATAAAAATTAACTCAGTGGATCAAAGGCCTTAATTTAAGAGCTAAAAATACAGAATTCTCAGAAGAAAATAGTGTAAACCTTTGTGACCTTGGATTAGGAAATGGTTTCTTAGGTATGACACCAAAGCACTAGCAACCAAAAAAAAAAAACTTTCTTAAAACTTAACTTTTTTCTTATCTATGTTAGAGACAGGATCTCGGCTCTGTCGCCCAGGCTGGAATGTAGTGACGCAATGATGGCTCAATTCAATCATAGTTCAAGAGACTGCAGTCTTGAACTGCTGGCCTCAGGCAATCCTCCTGCCTCAGTTTCCCAAAGCACTGGCATTACAGGTATCAATCACGACACCTGGCAGAACTTTTGTGCTTCAAAGGACATTTTGAAGAAAGTGAAAAGACAATACACAGAATGGGATAATATACTTACAAATTACATGTCTAACAAGGTTCTTGTATCTAGAATATATAAAGAACTCTAACGACTCCTAATAAAATGACAGCTCAATTTAAAAATAGGTATATTATATGAATAGATATTTCTCCAAAGATATAACAACACCATTGGCCATCAGGGAAATGCAAATCAAAACCACAATGAGATAGCACTTTACATCCACTAGATGACTACAATAAAAAAAAGATAAGAAGAGTTGGAAAGGATATGGAAATGTCAAAACCCTCGTACACTACTGACAGGAACACAAAATGGTACAGTCACTCTGGAAAACAGTCTGACAGTTCTTCAAAAAATAAAATACAGAGTTATATGAACCAGCAATTCCACTCCAAGGTATATGTCCAAAAGAAACAAAAACATATGTCCACACAAAAATCTATACACAAATGTTGATAGCAGTATTATTTACAATAGCCAGAAACTGAAAAAAAGCCAAATGCCTACCACTGGTGAATGAATATGTGGTATATCCATACAATGGAATATTACTCAGGAATAAAAGAAATAAATTATTGATATATGCTACAACCATGAAAACATTAAGCTAAGTGAAAGAAGCCAGGCACAAAAGGCTGCCTATTGCATGATTTCATTTATATGAAATATGCAGAACAGGCAAACCCACAGAAACAAAGCAAATTAGTGATCACTAGAGTTTGGGGTGGGGAAATGGGGAGTGACTGAAATGGGTACAGGGTTTCTTTCTGGGTGATGAAATGTTCTAAAATTAGATAGTGGTTATGGCTGCACAACTCTTAAAAACCAGTGAATCTGTATACGGTATGTAATTACATCTCAGTAACATTTTTTTTTAATAGGGGAAAAAGACAAAAAAAGGTCTTGCTCAAGAACTCAACTCTTTACTTTCCCATACATTCAATTAGGCTGCCAGGTCCTGTTTATTTCTCTGCTCTTCTATTTGTCCCCATTTATTCCCACTTACTTCATCCTAGTTAAGGTCATCGTCTCTCACCTGAACTCCTATAAAAGTCTTCTAACATGCATCTAGAACTTCATCTCTCATTTCTCTTTAATCATCTTCCCAACATAAAAGTTGATCATGTCCCTGAATGACTCAAAAACTACTTAAAAATATAAAGCTGAAATTTTATGAGCAATTTCAAGGTACTCTGCAATTTGGTCCAATCCTGTCCCAACCTCATCTGCAACAAATTATTTCCTAAAATCCTTCTCTCCAGCCACATTATCCCTTGTACTTATATAACACTCTGTAATTCTTGCTGTCCTCTCCCAAATGAAATTATCTCCACCACTATCTTTTCTTATCCATTTAAATCTAAACCAGCCTTGAAGGCTGTTTAAATGCCTATTCCTGCAGCAAAGTACATCATTTCATCCTCTACACTTCAACATTTTGTAACTCTATTATTAAAACAAGGCAAGGCAGAAGAATGAAAAGAGTATAGTTTTTAGGGTCAGATAGGCCTGTGTTCAAATCCTAATCTTGTCACTTATTTATTAGCCACATGGCCTTGGACAAATTACTTAACCTGACCTTCAATATTCTCCACTGTAAAACAGAATAATACAACACAGTGATTATGAAGATCAAATCAAGTACAACAGGCACACAGGTATCCTGAGTAATGTTAGTTTCTTTTCCAAATTTCAGTCTGCTTTATATGAACGTTTACATTTATGTCTTCCCCACTAAACTATAAACTGGTTGAAAGCAACTCTAAATATGGTCCCCAAAAACTGTTATAAGGGCATCACACAGTACAAAGCACATAGGCTACAGCTACAAAACTGATCAACTCTTAACTCATAGTAGGTATAAAATATTTATTAATGAAACAACAAAATACAATTTTAAAATTCTAGAGTTGTAATTAGTAACTTTCTCAATATTGTATTTTAAAATAATCTATTTGGCTATAACTAGTGATTTAACTAGTAACCTTGATTCATTCTTAGGCTCAATTATTCTAAAACTTTATGAAGAAATAAAAACAGAAAAATGAAACAAAAACTTAAGTCACTGTTAGGATAAAAATCATTTTAAGAAACTGTGATTCTACAACATGGATGAATCTCACTGATATTATACTGAAAAGAAGTTAGACATAAAAGTACATACTGTATGATTTCTTTAGTATGAAATTCCAGAAGAGACAAAACTAATCTATAGTGATAGAAATGTGAGCGCTTACTATTCACAGTAGCAAAAACATGGAACCAATGGTGCTGCCCATCAAAACTGGACTGGATAAAAAAAATGTAGTACACAAACACAATGGAATATTACACAGCCATAAAGAAGGTCAAAATTATGGACTTCTAAGCAGCTTGGGTGGATTCAGTCTTATCATACTCAGTGATCTATCACAGCAACAAAGAACTGAGTACCACATGTTCTCACTCATAAATGGACCCTGAACATTTACCATAATACTATAAGAAAAGGATTGGCAGGAGCTGGAAATTGCCAGGAGATGCAGGGGACACATATCAGTAAGGATACTTGGTCTCAAACCAGGCAAAGTTGAGACCAAAGGGAGTCCTCAACTTTAGCTGTACGATGACCACCACTAGTATACTTAATCCTGAATTGTACCCCACATCTTTAAAAAAAAAAAAAAAAAAAAGGAAAAATAAAAAAAAGAAAAGTGAGCACTTGTCTAGGGTGGAATGTAGGGAAGTAGACTGACTGTAGAGAGGTGTGAAAGACTTTTCAGGGGAGAGAGAAATGTTCTATATCTTGACTGGGGAACATACATGAGTCAAAAAATAATCAGCCTATACACTTAAAACCTGCAAATTTCATTACATGTAAATTATACCTCAGTATTTTAAAAGTGGGACCATACAGAGCCAATTTCTTCAAAAAGAAACAAAGAAATATCAAATATGTTCAATTATCTATGCTATCATATAATTAATAAAAACTGAAAGAGAAACTATTTTTCTGCCAAACCAAAAGAAGTACTAGATTAACTGAAGTAAAGGCCTGTTTTAAGAAATATTAACCCTTTGCACTTGGCGACATCTTGCAGATCACCCACCAGCAACCTGATCACACTTTTTTTTTTTTTTTTTTACAAAATAGTGAAAAATGATCACTTCAGATTAAAGCGTTGGAACCAATTATTTTATTGTAATGATATTTGGCTTATAATGGAATTGTGGACATTGAGGAATTTATTTATAACAAAAAAAGTCAAAATTTTGTCTTATATTTTTCTAACTTGGTAACGTGTGAAACAGTCATTGACATGCATTGCTGGTTTATTGATACATGTGCAACGGTAATTTGTCTGACATCTTCCACCTGGTATTTTCCTATTCGAGCAGACAATGCAGTCTCGTTTTCTTCCTCCCACATTAATAATATGAAACTTATTGTCCAGTCTGTTTGTTGTTCAAAGACGATGTGGAAAGACACCACTCATGATTCCTGCAAATCACTTCTCAACTTTATATCTCAGTATATATTCCATCTCTTTATTTGCTTTTTCATGCAATTTGAATGAAAAACTTCGAGGAAAAAATACATCTTTGAAATACGTGCACTTGCCTAAGTCTGTCCTGTATAATCACCAATAACTTCTTTAGGTCCCCTGAGAGGGGACATCTGAATGGTTTGCTAGATTTACTATGTCCCCCAAAAGGGGACATCCAAGTGCAAAGGGTTAAAAAAATGACTGGAGTATTAGATAAGCACACATTTGGAGTTGTTTCTGCTGTAACTGTGGGTTTCACAGAAAAACACTCTTTTGACTGTTAAAATAGAAAATGTTCATATTAGATGTTATCATAGTACTACCAATGCCAACTTTATTCACTACCATAGTCATAACTGAACAGTTACATTTAGCAGACACTGAAGAAATAAGAACCAAAGTAGTCCCATAAAGAACTGTTATATAGTCATCTTAGAACATGGCTAACAAATTAGAAACTAAAATAAAATAAAATGCAAATAAAATTGTATAGGAAATTATTGAACCCTTAATAGCTTATTCCTAGGGATCTTTACACCAATAATTTTATTACATCAATTTTAGTTGTCTGAAAAGACTGTGTAACTGTTTAAAAGTAACTTAAGTTCATAGCATAAAAAAACTCAAGAAAAAATCGATAGAACTGCCTTCTTTAAACATTCCTTTTGACAATTCTGTAGATTATACTACAAAATACTTTTATTGGCAAATAACAAAGGCAAAGATATCAAACCCACGAGTTCAATTTTTTTAAATTGTAAAATTTTATATTTCCAACAACGCAGGAGTAAATCATAGGTTCCCTTACCTCATCATCATCATCAGAATCATTCCCAAACACTGACGGTTTTTGCAAAACAGGGTGCAACTGTTGTGTTTTCTTTGGCAAAATAAGCCCATACCTGCATATTTTTTTTGAAATAGAAATTACAACACCATTATCTTTACAAGTTAAAAAAAAATACATCTACTACCTCTTCCAGATGAAGCTATCAAGTTAAAACAAGTCGTGACCTTTATGAACACATAACAGACTGTTTCTGATTTTCAATTATCTCAAAAATTCTAATATGCCATAAGATTTTAAAGTTTTTACTCTAAGTGATTATTTGTGGACACGGGCCAAACTCAAAGAAGAGAAATGAAGAGCTCAGAAAAGTTTTAGATGGTGAAGTAACAGTAACATTTTTCAAAAGACATGTTAGTAGAAAGCTCAGTTCACACCCACTGAAAATAAAAATGCTTTAAATTATCCTTGTAGTCTAACGAGTCAAGAAAACGGCAAGGTTTTTTTTTTTTTTCTTCCTACTGTGTACTTACACAGTTTTAAAGAAGTTATTGGACAGTGTAACCCACGAAAATTTTTAAAGGATTAATGAACTGAGAAACCCAAGTAGTCATGGGGAAAGTTCCCATTACACTTTATTAAGCTCACTTGCTTTGTCTTGAAGCATCTGAGAGAACCAGCCCATCAGATCCAACTCTAGTTTCTCACGTTTTGGTCTTTAAGATGCAGAGATCACGGGAAGCCGCATCAAAAGAAGGATTACACATCAAAGGTAAAACTTCCAAGAACGTACAATATTTGTCTCTTTTGCGGCAACATATATCCCGATTTCCTCTATGCCTACCCTTGTCTGTGGCTTCTCAGAACAATATTCCTAAAACGAGAAGGAAGGGCGGGAACCAGGACTTGAGCTTCTGCCGAGAACAAGGCCTCTAAGGAAGCCGGGAACTGTCTCTCTTCTTACTGCCCCAGAGAGCATCCAAGCGGGAGAAACTCAAGCGCGGGGTAGGAAGCAAGACTGAGGGGCCTCAGACCGAGCTTTTGGAAAATAGAAAAGTCTCGCTCTCTGCCCCTCAGCCTAACTTCCTTTATTTCCTCACAAGTTTCTCCCTCAAACTTCGGGCTTCCATCCTGGAAAATGTATGGGGGAGGGGAGTATATGTTCCTCAGGACTTCTCGTTTTTCCCCGTCTCTATCCCTGAAGACACAGCCCCTTCACTTCCAGCGCACTTAAAACTCCTCGGCCACAAACACAGTCGCCGTGCTTCCTCCTGCCCCAGCCTGACCCTAACTCCCGCATCACTCACTGCCTGCCCGGAATCGCCATCTTGCTCCCGTGTCCGCTGAACGTGGCTGACGCCGACGTGACGCCGACGTCGACGTCGTCACGTAAACTCTCGCGCGGCTTTGGGTGGCCCGGAAACTGCTTCTCGTTTGGATTGCTCGCTCGGTTGAGTCGTCCACACCGCTGGAGTTGGGCCCTACGGCTTCTGTTCTGTTTCGGAGCGCCTCAAGATCCGAGGGGAGAGAGGAATGACAAAACTCTAGGCCAGTGGTTCACAAAATGTGGTTCTGGGAGCAGGGACAACAGCATCACCTGAGATAGTGTTAAAATTTCAAATTCTTGGGCCCCACCCCGAGCCTGCTGCATCAGAAACTTTAGGGTGGGGCGAGCGATCTGAATTTGAGGGGGCCCTCGGGTGTCTTCTGACACCCAGGTTTGAAAGCCACTACCCTAGGCTGTCGACTTATTATTTTCTCCTTCGAGTTGTTCAGTTAGGTGTAGCCGGCTCAGGGTAATTAGTCAGAAAATGAAAATCTATGTGCTAACATAGGACCAAAATTATTAATTATACCGTTCGCGGTGCCATTGCGTGTAGGACGCAAGCCCGTAGATGATACCTTTCTTTTTTAACTCTAGGCACGTCTGTTATTCCAAGCTAGTCACAGGGTAGCCGAAGAGAGCATTTCGATTACTTAGAGAAGGATATTGAAATCTCCAACTGTAACTGCGAATTTGTCTGTTTTCTCCTTTCAATTCTGTATCGGTTTTTGTTTCCTATGTTTCGAAGTTAGGTATATAAATATTTAGGATTGTTGTGTTCTCTTGCATTAACTTCAATAGTGTTAAGAAGTGACCCTGTATTTCTCTTTGTCTAGTTTGTCTGATATTAATACGGTATAACTAGCTTTCGTTTAATTTTGCATAGTATGTCCTTTTCCCTCCTTTTACTTTTAACCTATTTTAGTCTATTTATGTAGCGAGCACAGTGGCTCACGGCCTGTAATCCCAGCAATTCCAGAGGCGCGGGCGAGAGGATTGCCTGAGCTCAGGGGTTGGAGACCAGTCTGAGCAACATGGCGTGACTTCATCTCTACAAAAGGTCAAAAAGATTAGCTGGGCGTGGTGGCAGTGCGCCTGGGGTTCCAGGCTGAGGCAGAAAAAATGCCTGAGCCCAGCAGCATAAAAAATCTATTTATGTGTTTACACTCAGATTGGCTCTCTTGTTGATGGCATATAGTTGGGTCTCACTTTTTATCCAGTCTGACAATTTCTTCCTTTTAATATGGGCGTTTATATTTGTTTACCTTTTTTTTTTTTCTTTTTGAGTCAAGGTCTCTGTTGCCCAAGCTGGAGTGCAGTGGAATGATCATGGCTCACCCACAGCCTCCAAATTCTGGTCCCAAGCGATCCTCCCACCTCAACCTCCCAAAGTGCTGGGATTACAGGTGTGAGCCACCGTGCCAGGCCTGAAAATATTTTAAACACCCAAATCAGGGCAGGCTGGGAGCTCACGCCTGTAATCCCAGCACTTTGGGAGGCTGAGGTGAGCGGATTGCTTTGAACCTGGGAGTTTGAGACCAGCCTGGGCAACATAGCAAGATCTCTAACTCTACAAAAAAAATAAAATAAAACGTAGCCTGGTGTAGCGTGTGCCCGTTGCCCCAGCTACTCTGGAGGGTGAGGAAGGAGAATTGCTTGAGCCCAGGAGTTTGAGGCCGCCGTGAGCTATGATTGAGCCACTGTACCCTAGCCTGGGTGACAGTGAGAACTTGTCTCTAAAATAATTAAAGTTAAAAAAATAAATAAATTATTTTTATTAAAGTGATTATGACTGTGACTGCTGTTTGTTTTCTACTTTCCCATCTGTTCTTTTTTCTCTCCCCCCCCACCCTTTTTGGCCTTCTTTTAGATTGATAGGGAAATTTTTATGATTGAGCTGAATGATCTTCATGATTCAACCTCCTTAGTTGGCTTATTAGCCATACTTCTTATCTAGTTGGTTTTTTTAAGGTATTGCCCTAGGGTTTCTAACATATATCTTTAACCTATCATAGTCTCCCTTCAAGTAAAACTATACCACTTTATGTATAGTATAAGAAGTTTACACAAGCATACTTCCATTTTCCCTCTCTTAGTTTTGTCACAGGTTTTTACTTCTATCTATGTTATAAATGCATGGTAAATTATTATTTTTGCTTTAAAGAGTCAATTCATTTTTAAAAAAATTTTATGTACCACCTAATTCTAGTCAGGATGGCCATCATCAATAACCCAAAAAACAACAGATGCTGGAGAGGATGCGGGGAAAACGGAACACTTCTACACTGTTGGTGGGAGTGTAAACTAATACAACCTCTGTGGAAAACAGTTTGGTGATTCCTGAAAATTGACCTCCCATACAACCCTGCAATCCCCCTACTGGGAATATACCTGGAAGAACTCAAATCACTCTATGAAAAAGATACCTGCACATGTATATTTATTGCAGCATTCTTCACAATAGTAGAAAACATGGAACTAACTGCTACCCATCAATAAAGGACTAGATAAAAAATATGTGGTACATATACACAATGGAATATTACGCATCCATAAAGGACAAAATTATGAACTTCGCAACAACTTGGATGCACTTGGAGTCTATAATACTGAGTGATCTATCACAGAAACGACTATCACATGTTCTCAATCATAATGGACCTTGAACAATTATCACTATACTGTAAGAAAAGGATTGACAGTAGTGGGAAACTGTCGGGGGGTGAGGGGTTGGGGGAGGAGGCAGGATTGGCAGTAGTGGGAATCTGCCAGGGGCAGGAGTGGGGGTGTGGGGGGGGACATCTGTTGGGGGACGGACGGATACCTCATCAACAAGGGTACATGTATAATGAGCATTTGCATACTTAACCCTGAATTGTACCCCACATATTTAAAATAAATTAATTTAAAAAAAATTTATGGGTTTTTTTTTTTTTGGTGGGGAGAATAGGGTCTTTCCCTGTCACCCAGGCTAAAATGCAGTCACAATCATACCTCACTGTAACCTCCAACTCCTAGACTCTAGCAAACCTCCCCTTCAGTCTCCTTAGTAACTAGGACTACAGGCGCATACCGCCACACCCAGATAATTTTTTTCATTTTTTAGAGACAGAGTTTTACTGTGTTGTCCAAGCTGGTCTCAAACTTCTGGCCTCAAGTGATCCTCCTGCCTTGGCCTCACAAAGTGCTGGGATTATAGGTATAAACCACTATGCCTGGCAAAAAAATATTTTTAAATAAGAAAAATAGTATGTTTACCCACATATTTACCATTTCTGGTGTCTCCATATCTTTGTGTAGACTCAAATATCTGTCTAATATTTTTATTTATTTTGAGACAAAGTCTCACTCTGTCATCCAGGGTAGAGTACAGTGGTATCAGTATAGGTTACTGCAACCTTGAACTCCTGGGTTCCTGCAGTCCTCCTGCCTTAGCCTCAGCTTGCCAAGTAGCTGGCACTACAGGTACACACCACCACACTCAGCTAATCGTTTTTTATTTTTTGTAGAGACAGGTCTTGCTGTGTTGCCCAGGCTGGTCTCCAACTTCTGGCCTCAAGCTGTCCTCCTGCTTCAACCTCCTAAAGTGCAGGGATTATAGGTGTGAACTATCCTGCCCAGCCTAAATGTTTTTTGAAACAGTTTTATTAAGTTACAATTCATAGATCATTCTGTCCACCCATTAAAGTGTACTATTCAGTGTTATTAGTATGGTCAAAAAGTTGTACTACCCTCACCACAGTCAATTTTAGAATATTTTAATACCTGAAAAAGAAGCCATGTACCCATTAGTCACAACCATTTTCCCCCAACCTGCCCCCCTGGTAACCACCAATCTACTTTCTGTCTCTATAGACTTGAAGTTCTATCAGTTTTTACTTCATGAATTTTGAATCTGTTATTAGATGTATAAATGTTTAAGATTGTCATTTCTTCTTAATTAACTGACCCCTTTTTCATTATGAAATAACCTTCTTTATCATAATATTTTTTGTTCTGAAATCTACTTGTGTGATGTTATTATAGCCTCTCCAGTTTTCTTCTGATATTAACTCCAGGGAGAACAACAACAAAAAAAATCCAGGAATGGAAAAATCACTGTAATTTACTACATGGCTGAGTTCTAAGTAGCACACATAATCATGATAATATAAACACTGAATATCTATTCTAACTTAAGTTGCCATGTAATATGTTGGGAAGAATTGATGAGAAGTGTGTATGTGCACGTATGTGTGTGTGCATGCACGCGCGTGTGCATGTGCATGCACGTGTAGGTGCCTTTGTATTGTATGCTGGGAGGATAATAGATATTGCCTAAATCAGAAAAAAAGTAGCCACATAATCATGTTATTTAGCAATATGGAGGTAAACTAGAGCCAAAATAAGGGTTGGCAAATTTTTCTGCAGTCGGATAGTAAATACCTATATTTTAGGCCTTGTATTCCATAAAGTCGCCGTGGCAACTACTCTGCCCTTGTAGTATGAAAGCAGATACAGACAATATGGGCGTGATTGTTCCAATAAAACTTTATTTACTACAACAGGCAGCTGGCCAGGTTTGGCCCATGGGCTGTTTACCAAATCCTGAGCTGAAAGAATTGAAAGTAGTTGACTCAGAAGCAAGGAAAATAGAGGTGAGATAGAGCTGGGAAATGTTCTAGTCTCAGCAGACTTTGTACAGCCGGATGATTTTTTAAACTATAAGCACGTGTTACTTCGCTTAAAATGAAAAGAATCAATAAAGAGTGAAAAATAGGCCAGACTTGGTGGCTCAGCCTATAATCCCAACACTTTGGGAGGCTGAGGCAAGTAGATTGCCTGAGCCCACAGGTTCAAGAGCAGCCCAGGCAAATTGGCGAGGTCTCATCTCTACAATAAATAAATAAATTAGCTGGGCATAGTAGCACACACCTGTAGTTCTGGCTACTTGGAAGGCTGAGGTGGAAGGATCACTGGAGCCCAGCAGGTCGATACTAGAGTGGCCGTGAGTGTGCTACTGCACTCCAGCCTGGGCAACAGAGTGAAACTCCAACTCAAAAGAAAAAAAAAAAGTAAAAAATAAAGCCCCCTGCCAATGATGTCTGCCTCTTGCTTGACGAGACTAAATAGAGAATTAGCCCAAATCATCCAGTGGAGAGCTTAGTATCCTAGATAATTTGAGTTTTTGAATTAGTGTGTTAAATTATGTTAATTCTCCCATTGCTTTGGGGACATTTTAATGAAGCAGTCATGAGATTTTTCTCAAAGCAAGAAGGAAGATTTCTCCAATGCAGTGTTGCGAAGAGTTCTCCAATCATCTGGTAGAGTCTGCAGCAGTAAATCAAGGGCACAGAGAAGCCTCCTAACATTTTAGATCCCAACTTTGAGAATTTTAACTGGAGATACTATAAGGTCAAAAGCAGGATAAACCAGTAAAAGATAGTACCATCACCATCATACTCCTGTTTGTTATACAACGGAATATTCAACTATCTTAGACTTTCAGAAACAAAACTTCTAGAACAGAACAGTTGACTAGAATTGGATTCAAGGCAACTTTGGGAATCTCAGCACCCAAACTCATGGATCTTCCATTTAATCTTTTGATATTCATGTTAACACTGTTATTTTTTATTTTATTATTATTTTTTGAGTTGGAGTCTCACTCTGTCACCCAGGCTGGAGTGCAGTGGCCGCTCCCGGCCACCGCAGCCTCGACCTGCTGGGCTCCGGAGATCCTTTCGCCTCAGGCTTCCAAAGATCCTTCCGCCTCAGGCTTCCAAGTAGCTGGAACTACAGGTGCGCGCTACCAAGCCTGGCTGATTTTTTATTTATTGTAGAGATGAGGTCTCGCCAAGTTGCCCAGGTGGGTCTCGAACATGTGGGCTCAGGCAATCCACTCACCTCAGCCTCCCAAGGCGTGGGATTACAGGCTGAGCCACCAAGCCCGGCCAACACTGTTAAATGCACTCATTTCAGTCTCTGCTTCTCTCTGTGCCCATTCTTTTCTTCTACCAGCTATTCACACCTTTACCTACAGCTTCTGGTCACTTGTGATTGGAAGGCAGTATGATTCATCTTCCTTAAGACCCATCATGACACCTTGGGCCTCTCTAAACACCTAATATCCTTTTGGACACTGTTGCTATTGCCGTTTCCCAGTTTGGTTTGTTCATGGTTTGGATGCTTTTTACATTAGGCCATTTTACGAATTGGCCTCTCTTTGGTAAGGGGCCAATCCCAGTTCAAACAGCTGTGGCTGGAAAGTCAGTCACATGGAACAAAATGTGGCCATCTAGAGGTGCCTCATAGGTGAAGTCTGTGGGCAGGACAGTCTAAGCTCAGGCCGTAGATGGAGGGAGGTCAAGCATGTTTAATCACTAGGAGGGTCACTGCCATGCTTAAGGACAGTGAAATATGCAATATTTATTTATTCATTTTAAAATTTAACAAAGTTTATTTGAGCAAGAAAAGAGTTCTAGAACCAGTCAGCATTCTAGACCAAAGATGGTTCAGAAAGCCTTCTCCTCATTGGTGAGCTATATTGATAGCCAGAAAACAGGCGACATAGGTAATATTTAATTAATTGACCTTGTTATTTAAGAGAGGTCTTCATAAGATTAGGGAGGAGGAAAGTAAGAACACAGAGTTAATGATGTGGGGTGGGGCTTTGTGGAAGTGGCATTGTATAAAGCCTCATATATGGGAAAAATGAAAATTCTTAAGTTATTTACAAAGGCTCTTCTGAGTCAGAGGATTGGGGATGTCTGGAATTCAGGGCAGCTGGTTGTTTGATCATATTTAGATTAGGAGGGAATAGGAAGTCAGTCACAAAAGATCACATATTGTGTAATTCCATGTATATGAAATGTCCAGATAGGCAATCCATAGATAAAAAAATATTAGTGTGACCCACCTGGGCAACTTGGTGAGACCTCATCTCTACAATAAGTCAAAAAATTAGCCGGGCGTAGTAGCGCGAACCTGTAGTTCCAGCTACTTGGAAGGCTGAGGTGGAAGGATTGCCGGAGCCCAGCAGGTTGAGGCTGCGGTGGCCAGGAGTGGCCACTGCACTCCAGTCTGGGCAACAGAGTGAGACTCCAACTCAAAAAAAAAAAAAAAATATTAGTGGCTGCCTAGGGCTGGGGATGGTGGAAAGTGGGAAGTGACTGCTAATAGATATTGGATTTCTTATTGGAGTCATCAAAATGCTTGAAAATTGATTGTTGCAAGAGTGGTACAACTCTATGAATAAACTAAAAATCAATGAATTGTATACTTTAAGTGGGTAGATTGTATGGTATATGAATTGTATTTCAATAAGGCTGTTAAAAGAGCCAATAGGAGCTTTTTTTGAGATTCCAATATTATTTTCTTGAAACATTATGTTTTTTCTGGATAATGGAAAGCTAAAATGATAAAAGAAAGTGGTCTGGATGGTCTCTCCACTATACCATCTCATTGTTACTTATGTGCTATGGGGAAAGTCAATACAAAATCCATTAATTAACTCTAAGCTTCTGAAGCATATGTAAATATAAATAAATAAGTCAACCTACTAATAGTGAAATAAGTGAATTTAGATATAAATCTGTCTATCTATCATCTATATCAAAACTTTTGTCAGGTATACGTAATATCTTCTTCACTAAAAAAAAGTAAGAGCCTGGTGTTAAGGGATAGTATTTTCCTTGAATGATTATTGGAACTGGCCCAATTTTCCCATAGAACTGAAGCTTAAGAGACTGACATTTATCTTGTCTGAGTTCCTTTCTCAGGAGGCAGGCCATCAGGCTTCCTGGATGGCATCAAGGAACTGAAACTTTCCAGATCATAGCATCTGAAGAGTGAGATGCATCTGCTCCCTGTTGCCTTTTCCTTACCCCTCTCTAATTCCTGCTTTGTATAGACCCCTAACTTTAGTGGGGAGCAGGGGAAGAGATGGATTTGAGACTTGTCTCATCTTTTGTCAGATGTCACCCACAATAAAGCCTTTCTTCTCTACTAGTACTCATTGTCTCGGTGATTGGCCTTCTATGCAGCAAGCAATCAGACGTAGGCCGAACCCCTGACATTTGGCAACCTTATTGAATAAATTAAACCAACTTGGCTTGTTGGTTGCTAATTTTTTAAAGTAGTTTCCAAGCTCAGTGCAGTGGCTCATATTGGTAATCCCAGCACTTCGGGAGGTGGAGGCAAGAGGAATGCCCGAGCCCAGGGATTTGAGACCAGCCTGGGCAAATTAGCCAGACCAGTCTCTACAATAAATCAAAAAAATAGCTGAATGTGTTGTCGCGTACCTTTAGTTCCAGCTACTTGAAAGGTGAGGCGGAAAGATCACCTGAGCATAGCAGGTCCAGCCTGGGGGACAGAATGAGACTCTGACTCAAAATAAATAAATAAATAAAGTCATTTCCAATGGTCACAGGTTGGAAAGTGTTAGTGAGACTGGGGTGCTGGCAGGGGCAGCAAACCAGAAATTAGGATACATGTGTACCCTGTCTGTTAATAGCTGTTGTGAACTGGGCAATTCATTTATAAGATAAAGATAATCTATAAAATAAAAATAATTTGTAAAAAAAAGAGAGAGATTATCAGGACTACCTACTTTATAGATTATTGGGAGGATCAAATAAGATTATCATATTGGGAGGATCAAATAAGCTAGTATGTGAAAATGCTTTAAATAGTTAAAAGTGCCATTCAAATGTATTTGTTTTTATTAAGCTAGAAACCATCTAGATAACTTAATTCCTATGATACTGGTTAAAAACGTAGCATTCTGCAAAATCTTCCCTTCCTTGCTCCCTAAAATGCCATTTGTAATTCACAGTAAACTCTATAAACTTGTTCTGAAACCGTTAGGATTTGTGGCTATCAGTTAATATCTTCAAGAACACTGCTCCTAGAAGTGTTGCTGCAAATGTCCCAAAGCGCCCTCTTCCCAATATGAAACAGACTTATAGGTTAAAACTGGGCATGCAATCATCCAAGAGACGAGGACTGTTAATAACCCTGCCACCTTATCAGAAAAGGTTAAAAGGGACTTCCAATCTCAAAGTATAAGATGTTTGGAACACATCACATTTTGTCAACCTAATAAAGAAAATAAAGTTTAATTTCCCCCAATTTTATTAAAAATGGGCTCTGTCATCAGATATCTTATTGCAAAGATGAAATCTCACAACAGAGCAGTAAAGCTTGTTATAATAACAAGCTTAAGCAAATATAAATTCTTTTTGTAGTTCTTGAACTTGAAAGGCTTTTTTCATTTAAAAAAAACCTGTTTTCTTTTTTCCATGAGTCATGGACAAACATTTTCCCATAAGAATTTCTGTTCATTAAAATGACTTTTGAGTTGTTAAGGCAAGGGGAGGGAATAAAGAAAGGGTGGTGTTCAAATCAGTTTTGAAAAATTAAAAAAGCAATTGCCAGTCCATTTCTTAAAATCTTTATTGTTTGGTACTCTTATAGTGTAAAAACTGCCATTTCCCCCCCACATCCTATCTCTTCTTTAAATCTTAAAAGAATGAAAACAACTACCCAGTCAGCCATAGCAGTTCTACAGCATATACAAAGTTCAAACTAAAAGGAAACTTTGAAATATATTCTATGACATACTTGAATACATTTGGTTATGGCAACCCTAGGTGGATATTTTTTGGGTAAAATTTATCCTTAGGTAGCACTTTTGGTTTTAGAAAGTGCTGAGGTAATTGTTTAGGAGCAGAATATGTCTATATGGCACCCTTTTCAATTGAAAATATTTTATAGTTAACAAAACTGAATATGACCAAAGTATCCTAAATTCAGTACCAATTCCATTATCGTTTTTCTTGCAGACTTTCCCCTGGCATTTTTGCGTACATATAGTTGTCATTCTTGGAGGGCAACGGAGGTGTAATAGCACTATTTAGCTTTTTGGTAAGCTCTATGAGAGCTGAACAGATATGTATCCAGTGATATAGGTGTTCAATGACGATATTACCAAATTTCCATACTTCAATTCGGGAATGACCTGCATCAAGAAAAGAAAAGTTAGTATGGGTAGTTTCGTGCTTTTATTATTAAAATTATAAGTTCTAATATTATGATTAAAGTTTATTAGATATGTTTTGAGTCAAAACCATAGCAGAATCTTGTTTAAATATGTAATTACAGGGACATGGGTAGATACATTTGGTATATTTATTTTATGTATGGAATACTTAGCAATTAACAATTAAAGAATTAGAGCTGTAGATATCATTGTGGATAAATCTCAAAAATAAATTGAACACAAAAAAGTAAGTTGTAGGATAATATGTACTTTTGGGTACAATTAAAGCACAGTTTAAAAACCTGCAAAATAATATTATGTTGTTCATAGATTCATAAGCACATAGTAAAAATAAGAAATCATGTATGCATGCAACTGATAAATACCAAATTCATGATAGTATTATATCTGGGGAGGAAGAAAAGAGAATGGAATCAGGGAGAGGTAGAAAGCCTTAACAGTTTATGTTTTGTTTACTTTAAAACGTCTGCCTCAAACATGGCATAATGTTAAAGTTGCATATAGAGCACAGCTTCATGTGACTACACAGGTGCTATTCTCTATACCTCCATGTTTGAAATATTTCCTAATTTAAAATTATTTAAAAATATACAGTCACTGCACGCCATTGTATGTCTAAGTTTGCTAAACTGAAAACTGTTAAAACTGTCATTCATAAAAGTTCCTTTTTTCCAAGAGTCAATGACTTAACATTCAGATAGAATGGTCCAATGGAAAGAGTATATACTTTAGCGTTTAAGCATTTAAAATATGGGTTCCATTCTAGGCTCTAACCTCAACGAGTTTTGTGACCTTGAGTAGATCACTTAATTGCTCTAAGCCTCGGTTTCTTCTTTCTTTCTTTCTTTCTTTTTTTTTTGAGTTGGCGTCTCACTCCGTCGCCCAGACTGGAGTGCAGTGGCCGCTTCGGGCCACCGCAGCCTCGACTTGCTGGGCTCCGGCGATCCTTCCCCCTCAGCCTTCCGAGTAGCCGGAACTACAGGAGTACGCTACCACGCCCGGCTAATTTTTGTGATTTATTGTAGAGATGAGGTTTCGCCTGCCCAGGCAGGTCTCGAACCTGCGGGCTCAGGCAATCCACTCACCTCAGCCTCCCAAGGCGCGGGATTACAGGCTGAGCCACCGAGCCCGGCT
>CAUYQG010045966.1:0-32866 GCA_963574415.1 Tarsius wallacei
GTTTTGACATCTGTTGATGCACTGTATTTTATTTATAGTCTTGAGGATGTTGAATCAGTCCTGCATACCAGGGATAAAGCTTTCTTGGTCATGATGGATGATTTTTGAGATGTGTTGTGGATTCAATTTTCCAGAATCTTGTTGAGAATTTTTGCATCTATGTTCATCAGGGAGATTGGTCTGTAATTCTTTTTCCTTGTTGGATCTTTTCCAGGTTTGGGTATCAGTGTGATGTTAGCTTCATAAAATGATTTGGGGAGAATTGCATCTTTCTTTTATTGCTTGGAATACTTTTGATAGGTCTGATACCAGCTCCTCTTTGTATGTTTTGTAGAATTCATCTGGGAAGTTGTCTGGCCCAGGGTTTTTTTGGGTAGGTATCTTTCTTATAATGCATCAATTTTCTGGGCTCTTATAGGTCAATTTAGGATTTCAATTTCTTCTTGTTTCAACCTAGGGAGATTATGTGATGTTAGAAAGTTCTCCATTTCATTTAAGTTTTCAATTTTTTTGTCTGTACAGGTGTGCATAGTAATCACCGATAAGCTTTTTAATTTCTTTGAGATCAGTTGTGACTTCATCTTTTGCATTTCTAATTGTGTTCATTTGGACTTTTAATCTCTTTTAATTGATCAATCTGACTGGGTAGCCCATCAATCTCATTTATTCTTTCATAGAACCAGCTTTTTGTTTTGTTGATTTTTTTTTTCTGTGATATTTTTGTCTTTATGTCCTGTAGTTGGGCCTTTATTTTGGTGATCTGGATTCAACTGCTGAAGTTAGGACTTTGGTGGTCTTGCCTTACCAGCTCCTTTAGGTGTGTTGTTAGGTCATTTACTTGTGAACTTTCTATTTTCTTGATGTGTGTGTGTAGAGTTGTAAATTTCCCTCTTGTACTGTTTTCATGGCATCTTAGAGGTTCTGGTAAGGTCTGTCTTTGTTTCTATTTGTTTAATTTCTGTTTTGATATCCATGTTGACCCAGGAGTCATTCAGCAGTATGCTGTTTAGTGTCCATGTCTTTGCTTGTTTTGGGGGATCCTCTTGGTGGTGATATTTATTTTCATTCCACTGTGGTCTGAGAAGATTCATGGTATTATTTCAATCTTATAGAACTTATCTATGATTTATTACAGAGAATGTGGTTGATCTTGAAGTATGTTCCATGTGGTGACGAGTAGAATGTACATTCTGTGATTGTTGAGTGGAGTGTTCTGTAGATATTTATTACATTTATTTGGTCAAATGTCAAGTTGAAGTTCTGGATCTCCTTATTAATTTTTTGCCTTGATGGTCTATCTAGGATTGTCAGTGGAATATTTAAGTGATCAGTTATAATAGTGTCAGAGTCAATATCCTCTTTTGGTTTACTTAATAGTTGCTTATAAATCTTGATGCTCCAGTGTTGGATGCATATGTTTAGGTTGGATATTTCTTGCTGATGGATTAAGCCTGTTATTATGTAGTATCCTTCTATATCTTTTTAAATTTTTGATAGCTTGAATGTTGTTTTGTTTGATATTGAAATCACCATCCCTGCCTTATTCTGTGTTCTGGTTGCCTGAAAGTTTATTTTCCATACTCTGACTGTGAGTCTATGGATGTCCTTTGTAGTGAGATGTATTTCCTGGAAGCAGCATATTGTTGGGTCCTGCTTTTTTTTATCCAGTTTTCCATTCTTTGTCTTTTCAGTGGTGCATTCAGTTCATTCATATTCAGGCCAATTATTGAAATGCCACAATTTATCCTTGTCTTAAGGTTCTTATGAGGCTGTTTTGCTTTCCTTTAACTTTTGTGTTAATATATATGTGTATTTTCAATTTTGTAGTTGTCATGTATTCTCTGTTGATGTAGTTCTCATGTATTCTCTGTTAGCCTATATTCTTGCAAAGTGGAAGTAGCATAATCTCTTAGATTTGGATGTCTGTGAAGGATTTTAATTCTCCATTGCTGATAAAGCTTAGCTTAGCTGGTTGGAAATGTTTCTTTGAGAACTTTGAAAATTAAATTCTAATCCCTTCTAACTTGTAGTGTTTCTGCCAATAAATCTGGTGCTATTTTGATTGGTGTTCCTTGATAGGACATCTGGCCTTTCTCTCTTGCTGTCTTTTGGATGTTTTTCTTTTATACCTATTTTGTGTAGGCATATTACTATGTGTCTAGGGGTTTGTCCTCTTATTTTATGCCTTGCAGGGGTTCTCTGAATCTCTTGTGTTTGGATGGTTGCATCTCTGGTGACATGGGGAAAGTTTTCTTTGATAACCTCATGGAATGCTTGTTCTAAAGTGTTCTCTGTTTCCTCTTCTGTTTCAGAGATACTGACCAGGTGAACGTTTGGCCTTTTGATATAATCACACATCTTTTGGAGGATTTTTCCTTCTTTTTGAATTTTCTTTTTATGTTTTTAACAGGTTGGGTCAATTCCACATTTTGGTCTTTGAGCTCTGAGATTCTTTCCTCTGTTTGGTTAATTCTGCTTTCCATGCTTGTCAGCTTGCTGTTTATTTCTTGGATAGAGTTTTTTATGGCCCTAACATCTCTGTTATAATTTATTTCAGTGTTTCTTCTTGTCTTTCTTGAATCTTGCTCACTCTTTCCATCCACTCCTTGATCTCTCTTGTGTTCTGAGGCCAATTGTGGTTGATTTCCATTGTTTGAGCTCTGAGGTCTCATTTTTTGGGGCATTATTTCTTTGGTCCTCTGGGGGTTACCTGTGTTCTTCTATTGACTTTTCCCCATTTGTGACAGATCTCTTTCCTTTCTCTTTAATTCTGTTAATCAATGGTAGTAGGAGAAGCTTTCACTTATATTGTTTTCTCAGTTCCCTATCCCTCCCTGAGCAGGGCCTCTGAATTTGTTCTACTTTGAAACAGGGCTGGAGATCAGAAACTGTGCTGTTTGTAGCTTTGAGAGTCAAATAAGGTAGAGGTGGGGAGCTACAATTCACGACCTGCAGGGAGCTACCTGCAGGTCACAGTGTTCACTGACTGGGATATGGGTCCCCTGAGACCCACTTCCAACCACCACACAATATGTTGATGCAAATGGATATGTATGTGTACCCACTGAGTCTAAGATAAAGTAAGAGTAATGAAGAGAACAGAGAAAAGTAGAAAGAGAAAAAACAAACAAAAACAAAATAAAACAAGCAAAAGGGGAGAACTGCAAAACGAACACTCACACACACAAAAAGAAAAACAAAAAAGAGGAAAACTGCAAAATGAACACATTCACACACACACAAAAGAAAAACAAAACAAAAAAAAGAAAACCAAACACACACACACACACACACACACACACACACACACACACCAAAAAACAAAATAAGAAAAAGAAATTCTGAGCACTGAGCAACCTCTTGTGACAAGTTCTGCAATTCTTCCTCTCAGCTACTCACAGGTAAGTCTGCCAGGTTAGATTTTCTGTCTCTTGCTGGGTGTGATTTTTGGTTGGTGCAGGGGGTAGGGTGGGAATATTCTCTTGTTTCCAGTCTCTCCAGCATGTGGCCCATTGCACTTTTACCCTCCCTCTCTCCGTGTGGCCAAAGGGAATTTCCTCTGGGGAGGTGGTGCCAGACTGCCTCTTTCCCAGGTGTTGGTGGCAGGTGCACCAGTCAAGCTCATCCCACAGTAGGGTTCTTCCAGCGTGGTGCCATCCAGGTTCCATCTGGATGCACCCCAACCATGTGGGTCTGACATTTAGAGGGTTGCTGGGGAAAGGGAGTTGCGTCAGCTCAGCACTCACCACTGCCCTTCTCTGGCTGGATCTTCCTTGACTTCTTCTGGTCACACCCTTTGTTCTGCAGCTGGGTCAATAATTCAGTGTTCAAACTCTGAGATTCTTTCCTCCACCTGGTAAATTCTGCTGTTATGTTTTTGAAATTCCAGGAGAGAATTCTTCATTTCCAGAAATTCAGTTTGGTTCTTTCTTGTGTTGTGTCCTGGTTGGTTTGGGTGGATGCTTTCTCCTAGATTTTGTTGAGTCTCTTTGCCATCCATAATCTGAATTCTATGTCTATTATCGGAGACAGGTCATTCTGAATAGGTTCTGAGAAGACCCCTTGTGGATGTTGAATCTTTTAGGTTTGGGGGATTGCTGCTGTTTTTTTCACTGGTTCTTCCTCATCTGTGAGGGCAATCTCTTCTTATTTGTTGTTTTGTCATTTTTTCATTTGCTAAAGTTGCTATTATTGGGGTGACAGTCTGTGTTGTTTTCTTATGTGATCTCCTACCACTGGTACCCCTGTAGAAGGGGCAGAGGTGGCCAGGTGGATGGTGAGCTGGGAGGGGGGATCTGCTGGTACTGCTTCATTGGTGTGGTCTGGCAAGGAAAGAGCAAGTCCTTTCCTGGAGGTCAGGTGCTTTCTCTTCTCTCTGGCACTAGTGCTATGGGCCCTGGCTGGTTGGGAGCTCTGGCATCTTCCTCCCCTGACCCGATCTCACCAGCAGGATTGCTGGGTGTCCAGAAGAGGCCCCATGCATCAACTCTAGCACAGGTGTTTTGGTTAGCTTAAAGAGGCCTCCTCTTATTTAGAAGAGTCTGCTCCTCTTATACAGAAGGTAGAAGGTAGGTCACTGCCTTGCCGCAAGAGACCCAGTGTTTCTCCCTCAGGCCACAAGTGGGTAGGGCCACTGCTGTGGTGCTGCACAGAGGTGCACAGCCTCCTAGTGCTGGCTCTGCTCCATGGGAGTGTCAATGGCAGTGATGGTGGCTCCTTGAGGGCAAGCTGCATTTACAGCCCTGAACTGGGGCCAGGATGGGTGCTGGCACCACTGGCGAAATGTCTTCAAAGTGAGTACATCACCCTGGCTGGGTCTGGAGTTGGGGCAGTGCCCATGTGGTGCACACCATGCCCACGGTGTGTCTCCTGTAAAGCTTCTGGGGGTTGGAATTTGCAGTCACTGGCACCAGGTCTCACTAGGAACTGGAGTCCTATAGAGCCTCTTGTGAATCCAGCTGGTACCTCTGTCCCAATTACAGATAGCTCTCTGCATCTAGTTGGTGCAGAAGGGAATGCAAGGGGAGAATCTGGGTTTTAGCTAGGAATGCAGAGGTTCCCGAGAAGTGTCTGAAAACTTTCCGGTTCACTTACTGTTTCCTTCACCAGGTGAGCTCTTCCGATTTTGTGTCAGGACCAATTTTAGAGAAGGCTGGGACTTGAAGCTGTTTATTCTCTGAGTCCCCAGGTGTCTGTCTGATAAACCTCAGCTTGGATTTTCAGGCAAATCCTCAAAGCACCAGCCTCTGCCCTTTTAGACTACTTTGCTGAGAGTGGCAGCCATCCCATGTCTGTAGTTGGTCATCTTGGTCCTCCCCCAGACTTTTTATTTTCTGATGATTTGGAAGAAGTTGCCATATTATGTAAAAGTGTATTAGATTATCTAAAACTGGATATTTACATTTTTCTTTGTGTGAGTTCCTTTTCCCACTACAGGGCATTTTTTACCAGCTGACTTTATTTCTGCATGTCCTACTTTTCATCCTTGGGGCTGTCCCACTCTCTCCAAAGGCTCCCTATTCATTAATTTCTTACTTATACATGCCCTAGAGCATAACTTTTCTCCAACCCTATTATATAGAACAATTCAGCTTTCTCCATGTTTGTCTAATCTCACTTTGACCTTGTCCTGAGGGCTTTATTTTTCTGAACAAATATTTTCTTTCTAAGAGACTGTTGCCAACTTTAACATAGCATGCCCTCTTTACCCTTAACTCAAAGACAAGCTATAATTTTTGCTCTTGTATCCACAGTTTATTTTCAGCAGAGGAGTGGTTTTAAATTGTAGTCAGTTTATTTCAATCTTTAGCTCACAACACTGCCATGGCTTCTCAACTCATTCAGAACAAAAGACAAGGTCTTCGCAATGTAGACAGGGCTTCAAGAACCTACCTGGTCATCTCTCTGACTCCATATTGTCCTACTTTCCTCCTCTCTCATTCTTCTCCAACAGCACTGGCCTCTCTGTTATTCTTTAAACCCAAAACCTATTAGCTACATATTCACCAAACATATTTCTACCTTGGGAACCTCTGTTATTCCTTCCACCTGGAAAGCTCTTCACTCAGATATCAAATGGTTTAAACCTTCACTTTTTTTTTTAGCTCTTTTCTAATGATTGTTAATAAAATAGCCAGTCCTTTCCCAAAACTTTTAATCTCTCCTTTAGAAACCACAAACTTTCATATTATACATTTACTTACATCTTTGATTGTTGTCTGCCTTCATCCGCTAGAAGGTAAATTCCACAAGGTCACAGAATTTTTTCTGTTTGCTGCCATATCCTAGCATAATGTCAGGCATGTAGGAGATGCTCAACACACTTTTAATCATTGAATCAGTAAGTACAGTATTAATGGTAGACACCACGTGCTTTAGGGGCACAAAGAAGTGGACTATGTTTAGAGGCTACCAGGGAAAACTCCATAGAAAAGGAAAATTATGAGGAGAGATTTTAAAAAACAGAATTTATTTATTAAAAATTGTGTATTTATTCTTATATTTTTAAACTTCAATCACCTTCAAAGTATTCTCCATTTGATGTAATACACCTATCAAGTTACATTTTCCGTTGCTCAAAACAGTTTTCAAACTCATCAATTTTGATGCCTTTTAGTGCTTCTGCCATTTTTTGTTTCACCTCTTCCATATCAGCAAACTTTCTTTTTTGGAGGATTTTTTTCACTGGGAATACAAAAAAAAAAAAAAAAATGTTACTTGGGGCAAGATTGGGTGAATAGGAAGGATGGAGCACAGGGGTCACACTATTTTTGGTCAAAAACAGCTGAACACTCAGTGCAGTGTAGGCAAGTGAACTCGAAAATCACCTATCTTGAAACAGGCAAACATATTGAAAGAATCTCAAAAAAAAAAAAAAAATCACTGAAGTTCAATGCAGTTTCTCACAATGCTAGCTGCTCTACTGATGCTGATGGATTCCTAGAACACATAACTAAAGAGGGAGGCCTGTACTACAAGGGACCTGTCTTCCAAAAGATAATTTCGGTGGTTTTTTGTTTCCCCCCATAAACTGGGTGAGCCATAAGCAAGGATAAGGAAAACTTTCCTGAGAGAGAGAAGCAGCGTCATGTGTAAAGGCATGAAAAAATAAGATGCTTTTAGGAACCATGAGACTTTTAATACAGCCACACTACAAGTTCTGCAAGTGAACGCATGACAGCCTTGCTCTAAGTATTGACCATAACCTGGTGCACTGGTGCAGATCTGTGGCTAAGCTAATAATTCTCCAGGGTCCATCAATTACACGAAAAGAGGAGAGGCCCTATCAGCATGTTTGAAAGTTATGTTTTCATAAAATTTTCAAAAGTAAGATATTTTAACTACAACTGGTTAAAACAGCTGTCTATTTCCATCCTGACTCATCTCTGTCACACTGCTCATGTTAGGTGGTATTGAAATGGTAACAGACAATTTTGGGCAGATGAGCTGGGATTCTTTTAGTTGACTTCACTTCCATGTAGAGTTGAGCTTTCTCTAGCCATCTCTGAATAGCTTCCCAGAATGCTACAACCTATTGCACCAGCTCACTGACATCAAGACATGAAGATGTAGGGCCCAGAATCCTATTTTGATAGGAATGTGTCCTTGGTGTCCAACACCAGAAGAAGGAAGACAGTGAGAAATTTTCAGGGTCAGAAACTCTCCTGCAGAAAATTCTTCAAAATCTTCTAGCTCACATACACCATGATATCATATATGACACCTTTCTCAGTTTGAAAACAAACTTAACAATCTATGTGCATTACCTATAACAAGCCAAGCAAACTCCCTAACCCATCAATAATTAAAAACCTCAGGCCAGGCGTGGTGGCTCAATCCTGTAATCCTAGCACTTTGGGAGGCTGAGTTGGGAGGATCACTTGAACCCAGGTGTTTGAGACCAGCCTAGGCAACATAGTGAGGACTTGCTTCTACAAAAAAATTCAAAAATTTGATCAGGCATGCTCATTTTTAAATTTAGTGGTGGTGTACTCCTGTAGTCCCAGCTACATGGGAAGTTGAGGCAGAAGGATTGCTTGAGTTCAGGAGGTCGAGGTTGCAGGGAACTTTGATAGTGCCATTGCACACCAAACTGAATGGCAGAGTGAGACCCTGGCTCAAAAAACAAACAAACAAACAGCAAAACAAAACGAACAAACTGAACAACAACCTCAACCTCAATAAGTGACTGAAGTCCAAATAATTAAGCCTTGGACCTCTATGGCTCTCATATCTCCCCTCTCTTCATGATGTTTAGCTCTATCTACACTGAGACACCCCAAACTTCCAGACGTGGATTAAATGACATATTAAGTAGCTGGATGTTACAACCCGGAATGTGGAGAGTCAGGTCCCAGCAAGATAAAATCGGTCAATGAGACGTGGGAAAAAGAAGGAAGCCAAGTAGATACATTCCCCCTTCTTTTTTTCTTCCTATAAGGAATAGCTTTTCTTTGCAACCTTCTAGAAAGTCCTGTTTGCTGAGTAAGCACACTACTGAGAGATGTGATGGGTTTCTTTACAATTTGTTGTAAAACGCTAGACAGATGGGTCAGTCATGCACTGTTTCAAGTCTTCCTTGCCTTATTTCTTTTTTTCTTCATCCTCTCCTTTCTTAGCTTCCACCTTCTAACTAAGAGTCAGCACTTCAATCCTTGCCTCAGGCTCTTGCTCATGCAGAATCCAGCTGAGAAGTTACAGAATGAATTGGAGCAGTACCAGTAAGAAAGAGAAAAACATGAGAGATGTAAGCTGAATTCTTTAAAAATAAAGTAGTGATCAATTTAATATTGGAAGATGAAGGGGCAGGATGAACTGATGATTCCTAGGTTTCTGGCTTAGATATTAAGTGAATCATGGTGCTGAATGGGTAAAAGAAAGTGGGTTTTAGAATAAATCATTTGGTTTTAGACTTATTGAATTTTATGTGTTCTGCATGAAGAAGCAATGGGGAGAGACCATAAAGCAAAAAGTGAAGTTAACTGATCCTTAGGGAAGGTGAAGCCAGGCATGATTATGGGCCAAGTTTGCAAAACATTGGGAAAACAATATGTTGCCAGAAAGGAGTGGACAATTGTGACAAATGATATGGCGATCTCACAGAAAGGGATGCTTACAAGCAACTACTCCATTTTTTTCTCTTTAAAAAAAATTTTTTTTTAAAGATGTACGGTACAATTCAGGGTTAGATACATAAGTGGTCATTGAACAGGTGAAGTTTGGGCCTCTCTTTCGTCCCCGCTTCACCTGGTTTTGGATTAGGTACCCTTATTGATGTTTTGTGCCCCTTCCTATTCGCTTCCCTGGCAGTGTCCTACTACTGTCAATCCATTTCTTATAGCATTATGATAAATTTTCAGGGTCTGCTTATAAGTGAGAAAATGTGGTACTCAGTTCTTTGTTTCTGTGATAGATCACTGAGTATGATCTATCACAGAAACGGAAATCCATTTAAGTTGTTGTGAAGTTCATAATTTTTCCTTCTTTATGGTTGCATAATATTCCATCATGTATATGTACCACATTTAAAAAAAATCCAGTCCACTTTCTATGGGCAGCATGGTTGGTTCCATGTTTTTGCTATTTTGAGTAGTGCAACTACTCTATTTAAAAACAAGATTGTCACTCATGACCTTGCAAGAGCAGTTTCCATGAAAGGGCCTTCCTAGGAGACAGAGAAATAAGATCCAGACGTGAGAGATCACTTGCACTACAAGATTCATTCGTTTGCTTTCTTAGTCCATGCTTTGGGTTGCTGAACATGAACCTAGGCAGAGGACACCCTGATGACTGACACTACAAATTTCTGTTGTCTAACAACACAGTTCACTACTTTTGATTATCTATGTATCCATCTCTGATCAATTCCTGTCAAATTTCCTCATAAAAATTACTTAACATTTTTGTCCTTAATCTCAAAAAGATACTAACCCATGCTACTACAGCAACACTTGATTGATACAGAATTATGGTTACCAAGCATTTTTCCCTGTTTACCCTGGACCAAAGGTCTGTGTTAAAACTGGAAAAGTTTTGGGTAAGCCAGGACTACATGGTCATCTATCTACTCCCATCTATTTATTGAGAGTAAGAATCTAAGGGACATGACCTTATACTTTCTCTGTTATAAAGTTATTCTTTGCTTTCCCCTTCTTCTGATCTTATCCCTATATTAGAAAGACTTATTTCTTCTCCTTTCCAAATATAAACCCTGCAGCTGTGCCCCGCTATAATGGCCCTTGTCTTTGGAATTTTGCTTCTTTAAAGGACATCTCTTTTTGTCATTTTAAATGTTTCCCTTTCATCAAACTTCTTTCTACCTATAAAAATATTCGTTTCTCCTCAAGGGAAAAACAACTTCCCTTGACCTTTTCTGTCTTAAGCTACCATCTTACCTCTCCTTCCCTAGTGTATCAAATTTCTTTTTTATTTTATTTCAAAGATGTGGGGTATAATTCAGGGTTAGGTATACAAATGTTCATAATGCAGGTACTCTTTTTGTTGAGGTGTGCCCCTCCCTCCCCTGGCAGTTTCCCTCAACTACCAATCCCACACCCCCTCCCCTGGCAGTTTCCCACTCCTGCCAATCCCCTTCTTATAATATTATGATAATAGTTCAAGGTCCACTTATGAGTGAGAACATATGGTACTCTGTTCTTTGTTTCTGTGATAGATCACTGAGTATGATAGACTCTAAATTCATACAAGTTGCTGTGAAGTCCATACGTTTGTCTTTCTTTATGGCTGCATAATATTCCATCATGTATATGTACTACATTTTTGAAATTCAGTCCAGCTTTGATGGGCAGCTTGGTTGGTTCCATGTTTTTGCTATTGTGAATAGAACTGCAACAAACATGCATGCACAAGTATCTTTTGGGTAGAATGACTTGAGTTCCTCTGGCTATATTCCCAGTAGGAGGATTGCTGGGTCTTATCAAAGGTCAATTTCTAGTTCTTTCAGAAATCGCCACACTGTCTTTCAGAGGTTGGACTAGTTTGCCTTCCCACCAGCAGTGTAGAAGCATTCATTTTTCTCTGCATCCTCACCAGCATTTGATGTCGTTTGTTTTATTAATGAGGATCATTCTTAATGGGGTTAGGTGGTATCTCCATATGGTTTTGATTTGCATTTCTCTGATGATAAGTGGGACTGAGCACTTTTTCATGTGTCTGTTGGCTGCCTGTATATCTTCTTTTGAGAAGTGTTCATTCATGTCTTTTGCCCATTTTTTAATGGGGCTGTTTGATTCTTTCCTTTCAGCAAGTTTGAGTTCCTTGTAGATCCTAATGTTAGGCCTTTGTCAGATATACATTTGGCAAATATTTTTTTCCATCCTGTGGGCTGTCTCCCCATTCTCCTGATGGTTTCTTCTGCTTTGCAGAAACTTGTCAGTTTGATAGGTTCCCATTTGTCTATCTTATCTCTTATAGTATGGGCACTTGGTATTTTGATCAGGAATTGGTTGCCAGTTCCAATTTCCATAAGGGTGTCTCCTGCATTTTCTATGATTCTTATAGTTTGAGTTTTTATGTTTAGGCCTTTGATCCATTTAGAGTTAAACACTAAACACCTAGGTATAGAAGGAACATACCTCAAAATAGTAAGCACCATGTATGATAATCCCACAGCTAGTATATTGCTAAGTGAACAGAAACTGGAAACATTTCCCCTGAAAACTGGAATGAGACAAGGCTGTCCACTCTCACCCCTCTTGTTCAACAAAGTGTTGGAAATCCTAGCTAGAGCAATTAGACAAGAGAAAGAGATCAGGTGTACCCATATAGGAAAAGAGAAGGTCTAGTTATCCCTCTTTGCTAACAATATGACCCTATACCTCAAAAATCCAAGATAATCTGCCAAAAACCTGCTTACACTGATAAAGGACTTTGGCAAAGTCTCAGGGCACAAAATAAATGTGCAAAAGACAGTTACATTTTTATACACCAACAACAAGCAGGCAGAGAACCAAATAAAAAACACGATCCCATTCACAATAGCCACAAAAAAAGAGAAAAAAAGATAAAAAGAAATACGTCAGCATCTTCCTAACCAGACAAGTGGAAGACCTTTACAATGAGAACTACAAAACACTGCTCAAAGAAATCCAAGAAGACACAAACAAATGGAAAAATATTCCATGCTCATGAATTGGAAGAATCAACATTGTTAAGATATCCATCCTACCAGAGGCAATCTACAGTTTCAACACGATACCCATTAAATTACCAACATCATTCTTCTCAGACCTGGAAATGACAATATAGAAATTCATATGGAAACATAAACAACCACGAATAACCAAAACAATCCTTAGCAAAAGAAACAAAGCAGGAGGTATCACATTTCCAGACTTCAAACTTTACTGTAAGGCTACAGTAATCAAAACAGCCTGGTATTGGTACAAGAGCAGGTATGTGGACCAAAGGAACAGGATAGAGATTCCAGAAGCAAAGCCTCAATTTCTGAACCAACTCATCTTCGACAAAGCCTCCAACAACAACCACTGGGGAGAGGAGAAGCTATTCAGTGAATGGTGCGGGGAAAACTGGCTGATCACATGCAGAAGATTGAAACCAGACCCCTACCTATCACCACACATAAAAATTTCTTGAGAGTAGGCAATGAACTGTACCTGAACTCCATCATTAGTCTTCTCTTGCTTTTGTCCTCAGCCTTTCACTGAAACGGTTCTCTCACATCAGCAAGTGACTCAATCAATGGCCTTTGTTAGTTTTATTAGTCTTTATTCTTCCACTCCTCCAGATTCTCTGTTGTATTATCCCTTACTGATTTTTTCTTCTTGAAATGTTTTCTTTCTTGACTTTTATGACATTGCCTCATCCCGATACTCCCTCTAGCTCTCTGATCCTTTTTGCTTCTTCTACTGACTTATTTTTCACCTTCCATCCTCTAAAATTTGGTGTACCTCAGCGTTTTGTACTTCTCTCTATCCTATTCATTGGCAGTTTTACCCATTTCTTGGTGAACTTAACAATTATTTTAAAAATGATTCAAAACTCTTCGCTTCTGTTTTCAGATCCTCCCTTGAGATTGAAATCTCTATTTTTAGCTATACCTTGGATATCTTTAACCAGAAACCCTTCTGAACTTTAACATTAGCTTGTCTAAGTCTTTAAGGATATTCTTCCACTTCTCTCCTCCTCCAAATATCCTCTTCCTGAGTTATTTTAAAAAATAGTCTAGTCCATCTGTTTTTATGGTCATCTGTGCTCAAAAGCCCAAGTTTACATGTCTTCATCCTGGGGGGTTCCTTTTTTCTAAAATCAACTTAATCAATTATTAAACTCAGTGGGATCTAACTCAGACATATCTTTTGCATCTGCCTCTTGCATCCACCACCCTAGATTAAGCCCTTATGACATTGTATTTTTCTTATCCCTAGCTAGTGTTCTTATTTCTGATTTCCCTCCATTTCATTTAGTGCTCTGCTTGCTTAGATTGACTTTAAAACTTCTCTAAAATATGACCTACAACCACGTTTCTCCATCCTTACTCCTGAGCACATCTGTGCTCCACTGCAAGTGGTCTCTATTTCTAAAATACCTTCTATGATGAATCAATGCATTGCTCTTTGTCCATGATTTTCTTTCCATCTATGGTGACCCCGTCCCATCGTAGACTACAAATTCATGTTGCTGCACCTCTAATATCTTCCAAATCTTTCATACATTTGTGGCATTCTGATCATTTATTATATGTCACTTTCTTTTTTTACCCTCTTACAGTGTGAACTCATGAGATCAGCATTCTGATGTGACAGATACTTTAGACACTTTCATACACTCTTTATAGTGACTTGTGTTCAGTTGATTCTCAGTAAAAATGTTTGTTGAAATGCATTAATTTATTTTAATTTTATACATTAGAGACCTGAAACGTTTTTTCAGAAGCTCTTGGAATTTCATTCATTATTATTTGTGGATTAGAAACGGAAAAGCATAGCTGAAGAAAGTGGCCACCAGGTGGCAGTGCTGCAGAGCTCTTTGGAAATCTGAATAGAAAAAAATTACTAGGATATTTTCTGCCCTTATTCATAGAAAAATCACAGAATTATAGATGTTAGCTTTGGAAGAAATTTGAAGACCCTTCAGTCATACATTCTGGTTGCAAAGAATAGAAAAATAGAAAATTGGTTGCAAAGAATAGAAAAATAGAAAATTTGGGCTCAGGGACACACACACACACACACACACACACACACATACACACACACAGGGCGGGAGGGTGAGAGAGAGATTGAGAGAGAGAGAGAGAGAGAGAGAGAGAGAGTGCTCAAGCTAGAAAGAATTAAAATATTTTTTTCTTTTTACAGACTTTCGTATTTTCCAGATAAGTAAAATGTAGTTATGGAGATGTATTTGTTGGGACATTTTTGATTACGAATATTATAAATTCAACACAGATAAATTGTTTTGTTTATTTGTTTATTTTTGTTTGTTTGTTTTTTTAGAGACAAGGATGTTCCTGCATCCTCAAGGCTGACCTCAAACTCTTGGGCTCAAATGGTCTTCCTGCCTCAGTCTCTTAAGTAGTGAACTACTGGCATGAGCCACTGTGCCTAGCAATAAACCAGTTTTTTAAATAACCATGAAAGTGGGGAGTCTAGGCCAGTATCTGGAGAGGCTAGGCCCGGCTTAAGTCAAGGATGTATCCAAAGATCCAGTCACTTTCTCTGTATCTCCTTGTCCTGCTTTCCTCTCTGGTGGTTTGATTTCAGGCTTTGTAATGTGGTCCCAGCTGCTCTTGCCTTATTATATCCTGTTACTAGAGTATCTGTCAAAAAGTAATTTTCAACAAGACCCCTGAAATTGATCTCATTAGGCAGGTTGGGTCACATATTTCAGGGGAAGCCCAGGGAGGACTGGGCCCCATTTACTTCAGTGAGGAATGAGGTTGTTTGGGGGAAAGATCAACACAATAGTTTTTCAGAATGCTTACTGCAGGAAAGTGCCCAGCTGATATAGTGACTGGGGGCCGAAATCAAGCCTGAGCATGGTCTCCAAAGGCTGCATCTGCTTAGACAGGAAGCGTTTTCTAATTTGCCCAATGGCACTGTATGAGTTGGCTTATTATCAGAAGATTGAATGAATGTTAGGTAGACCTAAACAAAAATGTCCACTTCAGGTGGCAATCTAAAAATATATTTATTAACTTTAATTTTATTTTTCTTTACTTCTCTCTTTTTAAATAGGAGGTAGGATTTTGTGATATAAAATGTGTGGGGTTTCAAGTCCGAATGCCTAGGTTAAAATATAGGCTGTGACACTTTGCCAGCTGCATGAATTTGGGAAGAGTTTTCTCAGTCTCAGTTTACTTATACACAATAATCACATTTCAGAAAGGTTGGAGGATTAAATGATATGTATAAAAGCCCATCACAGTGTCTGAGACATAGTATCAGCTTAATTAGTGCTAATTAATTACGGTAGTTTTAAAATATGGGCCCCACATTCTTGACACTCTTCCTAGGGAGTGGTGGGTCTATTTCTCCTTCTCTTAAGTTATGGAATGCTTGCCACTGCATCAGTTGATAGAGCATGGAGAAGTGAAACCATGCAACTTTAGAGCCTAGGTCATAACATGTCTTATACTTCCACCTGGAATGCAGCTTAAAATGTTCCCCAGAAATTCCTTCTTGGGATACTTTGTTGAATCCAGTTACCACACTGAGAAGAAGCTCAAGCCATATGGAAAGACAGAGCTTCCTGCAACCTCTCAGTGGGAGGAATGTTAAAGAATTTTGGGGGCATTTTTAAAGTGCCATATGTTGAGCCAGGCACAGTGGCTCATGCCTGTAATCCCAGCACTTTGGGAGGTGGAGCCGAGAGGATTGCCTGAGCCCAGGGGTTCCAGAGCAGCCTGGGCAAATTGGTGAGACCTTGTCTCTACGATTAAGAGAAAAAAAAAATTAGCCAGACATGGTGATGTGTGCCCATAGTTCTAGATACTTGGAAAACTGAGGGGGGAGGGATTGCTTGAGCCCAGCAGGTCGAGGCTTCGGTGGCTGTGAGTGTGCCACTGCACTCCAGCCTGGGCGACAGAGTGAGATTCCAACAACAACGACAACAACAACAAAATAATAAAAAAAAAAAGGCCATATGTTGTGAAAAGTACTATAATGAGTTTGATTTTCCTACAAGTACTTATTTCCTTGATTATTATGAAGGTCTATAATGGTAATGTTTAAATTTGTGTCGACTTGGGAAGGCTGTGGTGCCAAGTTTTGGGGACAGACAACAGTATAGATGTCGCCTTGCTGGTATTTTTTAGAGGTTATTTTTAACATTTAAATTAGTATACTTTGAATAAAAAAGATTATTCTCCATAATGTGGGTGGGCCTCATAATCACCCAATTGGCTGAAGACCTTAAGAGCAAAGACTTAATAATTTTCAAAGAAACAGGAGTGCTCAAGACTGCAACATAGAAACCTTCCCAGGGTAGAATTCAGACTCAAGATTACAACATCAACTATCACCTGAATTTCTCGTCTGCCAGGCTGCTCTATGAATTTCAGATTGCTAGACCCAATTATTGCATGAGCCAAGTCCCAAGTCCTCAATATAAATCTCTCTCATATATAAAATCTCTTGTATACAAAATCTTATTTGTTCTGTTTAATACTATAACTAAACAATAATAACAAAGACACAGAACTCTTCTTAATATAATAATTTAATTTCAACTACTAGATGATTTGGGTACTTTAGAATTAGAGAGAGGACTTATGCAGTTCTTAAATTATTCTACATATGTTTAACTTTGCAACCCTGATAAGAATGCAAGCCTCATGTCTCATAATGTTAATCTTATATCTCCCATAACTCCCATTGTGTAGAACTCAGCTCAATAAGCCTCTACTGATTATTCTTTGGCAGTGTGTGAACAAGTTTGCTATGAGGCGTATAAAATTGTGAGGACTGTTAGCCTGTTTAGTCACATTTTTAACTGACTTTTTTGTCACTGTGTCATTGACTCATTATGTAAATGTCATTATTGTTCATTAGTACTTGCAGATAGGAGTGGGATAATAATTTCCCCTGTTTACATAGAAGTTTGTGATCTGATGGCTGGAGATATTAGGTGACTCACAAAATGTTCTCTTGGTGCAGTACATCAAGGATGTAGCTTTGTGATTTAATGGATTGACACAAGTCATCCATCCTTTCTTTACCCTCACTGACCTTTATGAATCCAATGTCTAGATGCTTTCATTTATCTCATCAGAGCCTACCTGATGGAATCAACACAAAATTTCTTTCAAATTTCTATGAAATCTTATAGAAAAATCCTGCATTTTGTTAAATTATACTAAGCTTTGAAGAGGAGAAGCAAACGTTTTAATATAAAAATTAAACAAGAATCAAAAGACTGAGGTGCAGGTGCTGGGGCTTGGCTTTTTCACTAAATTAATAGGGGTCTGCAAACATACATCTTTCCAGCCTCAATTTTTATCCAAAATATGACCAGTTTCAGTGTTGTATTCTATTACTTGGTAACTATTACATTTTTACTTGGAATCATTTTGGAAGACATATTTTTGCCAAACTCCTACAGAGAGTCATGCTAGGATGTTGCTAAGGGGAAGAAGCAGAGATGTGTCTAATTTATAATTTATTAATTATCACCAGCTGCAGGGAAAGGAAAGCAACTAGCAGATGGTACGATGGAAAAGGGAATTTTTAGAAAGTATAAAAAGAATAATATGTGTCTTCTAGATTGAGGAGTGAACTAGGCAACTGCCCCAGAGCTGGGAGAGAGAGTATAACAGAAGCATAAGCTGTTACTGGAAAAAAAGAACAAAGTTCCAACTTGTGGACTTTTAGGCAAGTAAGCAATTGGAGACTCAATAGAGCTGCAACAGATTATTTCATCCAATGAAGAAGTTGAAACATTTGGTTGTCATAAAGTCCATTGAATAAAAGAAGGAAATTCTAGAGACAATGTGAATTCACATGAGTCTGCCTAGGATCTTTAGAAGAAAAGATCTCAGGACTGCTTCAGACAAAGATGGGTCAAATTCTTTTCTGCCCATCCCAGTCATAATGAGAGCTAGTCTTTTTTTTTTTTTTTCTGGTTCTAATGTAATCTCTGAACCAGTTGACTGCGGCCCATTCTGCGTACCTGGCCAATTGCTTACCTCAAGTCTTGCCTTTAGGTTTTCAGCTCTCATACACAGTCTCACATACCTAGTAGAGACATCTGCAAGATCCTAATTGATCTGGAGTACTGTTTCCTGACAGGGACAGTGCATGCTATTAAAAAATCAGTTATTTCAATCTGTATCTGTTTAAATGCAGGAGATTCCTTTAGCCTGGATACTGGGGAGACACTTGTGATGGTACACAATCCACAAATTCTAAAACTTGTTGTAAGCAGCAAAATGTCTTTTGGAAATACAGGTTGTTTTTGTAGATCTGATGATGAATAAAAACCTAAATGCCTGTAATCCCGCGCCTTGGGAGGCTGAGGTGAGTGGATTGCCTGAGCCCGCGGGTTAGAGACCCTTCTGGGCAGGCAAAACCTCATCTCTACAATAAATCAAAAAATTAGCCGGCCGTGGTAGCGTGCGCCTGTAGTTCCAGCTACTCGGAAGGCTGAGGCAGAAGGATCGTCAGAGCCCAGCAGGTCGAGGCTGCGGTGGCTGGGAGCGGCCACTGCACTCCAGTCTGGGCGACGGAGTGAGACACCAACTCAAAAAAAAAAAAAAAAAAAAAAAAAACCTAAATGCCAGGTTCTTTGCATACATTTCGCATATTCTCAAAGCAACTTTACAAGTAATAATTTCTATCCCCATTGGACAAAAAAGAAACAAGTTCAGAGGGCTAAAGGTGTCAAACATTAGAGGTAATGAAAGATGTCCTCAGTGTTCAGATTCTTCACGGTTAACTCTTTATGTTGCTAAGCTTGCATTGATCTGAATGAGTTATTAGTTTTCTGTGTCATTTTGCCCAAGGCTAAATGATAACTTTTTAAGAAAAATCTTCTTGTGTGTCGGAGACATTTATTTATTTATACAAAGTTTTGTGGCCGGGTGTGGTGGTTCATGCATGCAACCCAGCACTTTAAAAGGAGGATCCCTTGAGGTCAGGGGTTCAAGATCAGCCTGGGCAACAAAGTAAAACCCCATTTCTACAAAAATATAGAAAAAAAATTAACTTGATGTGGTAGTGTGCACCTATAGTCCCAGCTATTTGGGAGGCTGAGGTGGGAGAATCGCTCAGGAATTTGAGGCTGCAGGGAGCTGTGATCACACCACTGCACTCCAGCCTGATTCTTAAATTTAACATACTTAGCATACAACTGTACCTCTCTTCTCTCATTCCACATCAACTGTGAAGGTAGCACATTTATTTTATTCTCCAGTTTTCTGGAATTAAAAAATCACTTAATTTCTGATTCTGACAAACAGATTGAGCCTATTCAAGTAAGTGTCTCTAAAATGATAATCTTTATATTCATGGCACTTTTCAAGAGCTACTGGCACAGCCTTATGCGATGACTTGGATCGACAGCCCAGAAAAACAGTTTTGCCTCCTGATCTATTCTTTGTGGTAGACTAGGTTACAAATGGATATGTTTACTTTCATGTTGAAAGATATTATTGAAAGAATGTGAGAAAAATCCCATATTAAATACGATGTTACCACATTACCCTAAAATTTTCTCAGTGTATAACAAAATACAGAGCTGGAACTAGGCATTTTTGTGCTAGAGGCAATTTTTCTCTAGATATTTCCTTTTCCTCTGCTTTGCTTTATGGACTGTCAGATCATGAAGTCTCCTTTGGAATCCCCAGAGTCAAGCTCTTTGGAAGTAGGAACTGTTCCTTAGTTATCTTTGAATAAGCAGGTGAAATGGCCATATATCTTGCTTAAGAGATCTTGGTTTTAATAATCTTATTAGTTGTTAAGTTGATAATCTTATCAGTTGATAATGGACACGTACACCGCTAAGCCATTTTCATTCATTATCACAACTCTGTGAGGCAGGTTACTATTGTTCTCATTTTATAGAACAGGAAACTAAGGATAGGAGATGTTAAAGACTTGAATAATTTTTTTGCGGCTAGAAAGTGGAGCTGAAATACAACCCAGGTCTTTGCCAATCCAAGGTCTGGGCTCTTAACTTCTGTGCCTTGGAGCCCCCTGTATTTCTTCACAGATCTATTGAATGCAGGTCCCTCTTCCTGAGACTTGCAAGAAACGTTTAAAAATAAAATGTAACAAGTTTTAATGTAATATTTGTTACATTTTTGCTTAAAAGTAATTATGCTATTCTCCTTGCCTGCCTCCCCTTCCTTCCTTCCATCCTTTCTTCTTTCCTTTTTCTTTCTTTCTTTCTTGGACAATCTGAGAGAGATTTCGGTATTCAGAATCAATGTTAGGATTTTTACAAATATTTTGTATGATCTGGTCTTTTTGGCCTGAGTACTTTGTTTTCCATGAATATTTCTTATATATTGGTCCATGATTTTCTGAATTGGAAAATACAGTTACTGTATTAAAAAATAACACTGAAGGCATAACATTTAATGAGCCAATTTAGACCTTCTTTTTCGTTTCAATCAAAGGCTTAACTTTTTAAAAGCGATTTCTGTCCAAAATAGTCATATTGCAATAAGAGTGAATTAAATAAAACATGAAGTCACAAGTCATTAGCCTTGGGCTATCATCTAAATTTTCCTTTTGATTTATTGTGTAGAATAGAATAAATCTTTTGCTCCTTTTATATTTTCTCCTCCTTCTCTGCCTTATTTCCTCTATATTAGGGCCTGAAATTTAGCCATGACATTATGCAATGTCCCTATTTACAATAATATTATAAGGATTAGCTAATTAATTGATTTGTAAAAAAGGAGTGTTGTTACCTAGTGGAGTGAAACATCTCTTCATCTATTCCCTCCTTTTCAGAAGAAAGCTTTTGTTTATAAAACACTGAATTTGGGGAAAAACAACTACATTTCAGAAAATAAGCTCTTTAGAGAGAGGCGAATCAAGCTGAAGCCAACACTTCATACACTATAACAAGATCAGAGAGGAAAAAAAGTGCAGGATTGAAAATGTAGATACCAAACTGGTATGCTGATGGAAGACACACACACACACACACACACACACACACACACACACACAAACTTATATATACACATACATATATGATATATACATTTATATAATATAATATGCATAAATGTGATAGCTCTTATATCAACAGAGAATTTCAATATCTTCAATTTGTGACAAATTATTTACTCAAAATTTCCATAGTTATTTGGAAAATATTTCTGTGGGAAATCAGAGAAAATATATATGTTTGAAAATTTTTCTATTCTATTTTGATCAGGAATTCATTAATGTAAGCATGTGGTTTGTGTATTATTTTTAGAAACTGAGTAATTTCATTTCTGTTTGAACATATTGTGCAGAAAATTTGGTCAAATGTTTTTAGCATAATAAAATAATTGTGTAAAATATAACCTTAGTAATATTCATTAATTTAATGAGTATTCATGGTATATGGAAATTATGCTTTGACAAATACTACACAATTGTGTGTAACAGTATGTGTTGGGGTAAACATAACTTTAGAGCATAATGTACTTCTTCAAATATATTAAAATAATGTCAAGTCTAAATCTATCCATGATACCTATTTTGGAAGTTTTTTATGTTGTATGTTTTCCTCATTATTATGTAGACCAGAAATTTGTTATAAAGTTGAAAACAAAGATAAATAAATAAATAATGTTGAAAGTAAAGATAAATAACATAAAGATAAATAAAGATAAAATAAATATAATAAAGATAAAGCAAAAGATGACTTTTTTCCAATGCGTGAGAACTTCTATCAGGTGAGTGTTTTAATATCAAGGAACTCCCAGATAATATTTTTGGAGATTTTGTAAAGTGTAAAAGATTATTTCATGTTCTTTGGTTAACCTTTAATAACAGTAGTAGTAATAATAGCAGCTAACATTTACTGAATTATTGCTAATAAGTTAGAAAGATATATGTTTTATGAATTTATCATAGTTAATTTACAGTAATATTACAAGATTGACAGTGGTATCATCTATGTTTTACAGATGAAGAAATAGAAACTCAGCCAGGAAGATTGGTTGGCAGAAGTTCAAGCCAACTGCGTTAGCAGCACAGCCCAAACCAGAGTCTATGTCTGCTCAAGGCCAAAGACAGTGTTCTTAACCCTTATGCTTTTCATCAATGCCACTGTAGTGGCCTAAAAGAATACTGGCACTTCCCAAAATTAGCGCTTTTTTTTCTTAGAGATTAAACATACACTCTGAACCTCATATGTATGAAATATGTTAGGACTGTATAACTGAGGTTGTAAAACTTTTAAGGTGTTGGAAACATTTTATTGAAGAATTCATGAATATGATTAAATAATAAACATTTAACTACTTTGAATTAAAAATGGTTTTCAGATTTTAAACAAAGGATAATTAAGCCAAACATAAATTTAAACAGTTACAGCAACCTTTTTAAACAATTAAGTTAGGAGAAGAATGATATTTCCTCTCTGTTGTGAAAGAAGCTCATGGCCAGTTCTGTTCATGGAGAGAATAATTTCAGAATGGATGAAAGAATCAGAGACTCTTACAGCTGGAAGAGACTTTAGAAATCATCCAGACAAATTGCTCTAAGTTTACCAGACAGAAGCTTGTCTCATTTTTCCTTAAACACCTCTAGGGATGGAATATACTGTGCCTCCTGGGGCATCACATTTCATTTCAACAGCTCTTGTTAGTTCTTCCTTTCAATTGGGTCCAAATCTATATCTGTAATTTCCACCCCATTGCTCCCTTTTCTTTCCTTTTCCAAATGACAGCCCAAATCTTTTTTTCCCTAGCTCTAATTCCCTATTTTTTCCCAATTGCTCCTTATGTAACATGATTCTGAATCTTTTTGTCATTCTGATTGATTTTCACAGTGTGTGTTCCATTTTTTAAAAAGTTTATCTTTAAGTATATGACTCCAAAACAAAGACAATGCACAAAGAACTGTTAGTAAATTGCAGAATAATACAATACTATCATTTCCCTTGATCCATAAAATGTGTTTTGTGTAAATAATATATATATACACATATTAACCACAAAACATGTAACAGAAATTATCAGCCTGTTCTTTACTAAGTCTAAAGTGACAAAAATCTTAATGCAGCAGTATAACATGAGGACTAGAGTTAATAAAATTGTGTTAGAGTTTTTTGTTAAATAAGTAGATTGTAGCTGCTCTTATCACACGAAAAAAGTATGTGAGTCATGGATATGTTAGTTTGCTTGACTATAGTAACCATTTTACTATCTATATGTATCCTATAGCATCATGTCATAAATCTCAAATCTTCAAAATAAAATGTATTTAAAAAACCAATCCAATAATATAATTGCTCTTCCTTATGAGGACTGAACTCTGACCTTTTTTCTTTACCTTGCCAAATTCCTAACTAAGCATCCTAGAGAGACAGGTTTTTTGTTTTGTTTTGTTTTGTTTAATGAACTATCCCTGTATAATGTGGTTGACTTTCCAACTGGCATAACATCACAGAAACAGATGAAGGACAATCAAAATATTTTATGAATATGTAAAACTGCCCCTTAGGGACTCCTGGACATCTTTTAAGACACTTACCCATTCTCTCTGAAGTTTGCCACCTGCGAGTCTTCATCAAGTATCAAGAAACTTGCCTCCCGTATTATTCCTCAAGGCACCCATTTCCTTTACTGCTTCCAAAATTTCTTTCTTTCTTTTTTTTTTTTTTTAGAAAGCAAGATTTATTGAGAGGACAGAAAAGCTTCCACAATGGGAGGGGACCCGAAGGGGTTGCCCCCAAAATTTCTTATATAACCCTTGCTACTAATTGCTGATCCAGAAATCTTTGAATCCACCTATAAACTTCCACCTCCTGCTTGGAGACATTCTGCCACCCTGAGCCAAACCAGTGTAAATCTCACATGTATTTATTTGAGGTTTCTTGTAACTTCTGCCCTCCTAAAATGTATATAATCAAGCTATAATTCAACTATAGCAGGCACACGTTCGCATGATATCCTGGGGATGGGAGTCATGGGCCTAAGATCATTCACATTTGACTCAGAATAAACGATCTTAAATATTTTACAGAATTTGGCAGCTTTCATCAATGCAGTTTGAATTCAAAATTTTAGACTAATTACAGTTTTGAGAAAGTTCTTAGTTATAGGAAATCAGTGTTTTTAGGTGGTGTCTATATACATAAACTACTTTGATATTTTTCAGTTACAATTTTGTTACTTGGATTTCTCCCTCTTCTCACCAATATTGTTTAGTGACTGCCCATTATTCTGTCATCTCACCTTCTCTGTCTTGCAGGAAACCACCTCTAAATATTGCAGCTTTGGTTGAGCCTTGTCTTTCTTGAATCTTATTGAAAGTTAAAATTTTATTTAAAATACCAACAGTTAATGGTCTACCATTTAAACATTATTCAAAATGTTTATGTTTAGAATATCTTTATTTATATGTAATCTCAATATTACCATATCTGAAAAAAATCGAAACATTTATTAAAGAGAACTATAAAGCTTAGCATAGTATTGTTCCAAGTGGTTTTACAGTATTACCTATCATTTAGTATTAAATACTTTAGAGTAATTTTAAGACCTAGTAAATACAGTCCTAATCTCCTAATCCAGATTTAGTTACAATAAGCGAACAATTCTTAATATTGTGAATTCAGTAATTGTTGAATGCTAAATTATAGTGTAATGAATTACATGCAATCAGTTAAAACCAGTTGATAATTCTCCCACTAAATGAGCATAATCAATGCCCACAAGAATTTGGTTTTGAGTTGTAAAATAATTAAAAAGCAAGCAGTTCTCTTCATTGTTTTCAACAAATACATTTATTCAATTCCTGTCAGTAAAAATAATTGTTTCTCCAGAATTTTAATTGAAATTTCAGTTAAGTCCTTAATTCTTTTGACCTCTAAACAATGTACTTCCTTAATGTGCATTTGTGTATTCAAATTATTATTCAGTGTAGTGTGTGGTTGTGTAATCTTCCAGTATAAGCTGAAGATTTTTTGTTTGGAAAAATTACATTGCTTTCATCCACTGCAAGATTTCAGATTGGGACAGGGCCTGCAGCCTGATTCATCTGAAGACATGTTTATCTCCAGTATCTCTGTCTTGTTCATTGCAAACATAGCTCATTTTTATTCTTATCTGACAGAATATCCGTATAATGAAAATGTTTGGTTTTTTTGATAAATGTATTTTTTCCATTACCTAATTACATTGTAAGTTAGTTTCTTTATAGCATAAGAATAACAGTGGTTCTTCCTTATAGAGTGTAGTGAGTATTAAATGTGTTAATACATATAAAGCACCTTGAACAGAGCCTGGCACATAGTGAATAAATGCCGCTATCATTATTGTTATTAGCAGTAGCTTGTGAAAGTGCTATCACAACACAGCACTTGCTGAATTAATGCTAAATAATCAATATGCCTGATCTTTTCCCTACACAATCTGTAGTAATGGTGATAAATTTGCTAACATAGAATAACCACAATTTGGTGATTTTTTTTTGCCTCTCCTCTATTAAGACTCTTGGGTCAACTATAAATTCAAGTCAGGTGTACAAAAGTATTTGAGTTAAAAAAAAAAGTCAAGCAGGAAATATTTGTTCAGTAAGTGAAAGTATATTAAAATCAGAGAAATTATTATTTTATTTTTTAGAAACAGGGTTTCAGCCGGGCTCGGTGGCTCAGCCTGTAATCCCACACCTTGGGAGGCTGAGGTGTGCGGATTGCCTGAGCCCGTGAGTTCGAGACCCCCCTGGGCAACTTGGCGAGACCTCATCTCTACAATAAATCAAAAACTAGCCGGGAATGGTAGCGCACACCTGTAGTTCCAGCTACTCGGAAGGCTGAGGCGGAAGGATTGCCAGAGCCCAGCAGGTCGAGGCTGCGGTGGCCGGGAGTGGCCACTGCATTCCAGTCTGGGCGAAGGAGTGAGACTCCAACTCAAAAAAAAAAAAAAAGAAACAGGGTTTCACTCTGTCACCTAAGTTGAAATACAGTGGCATAATGTTAGGTCACTGAAGCCTTGAACTCCTAGGTTCAAGGAATCCTCCCTCCTCAGCCCCAACCTCTCAAGTAGCTAGAACTACAGTCATGGGCCACCACCCTTGGCTAATTTTTTTTTTTTTTAGTTTTTGTAGCAATAGGGTCTTGCTATGTTGCTCAGGAAATTATTTTAAAATTTTATTTTTTCATATATTTACATTTGCTTGTTATCATTTATCATTAATTGTTTTCTTTTATTTTAAATCTCAGTGGAATTATATAATACATAATTGATTATTCAGCATTCAGGTTGGTCTATCAGTTGATGTTGTTAAATGAAAAAAAAATATTCCAGAGCTGTTGTTACATAAACCAACAGAGAGGCTGAGTTGTTCTACCCCGAGAGTTAATAATACAGTAATTTATTTTTAGGAATGAAGATATTACATCAACAGACAATCTTATTTTAGTGCTTAGAATCTTTCCTTACAGAACCAAAAGCCAAGATGATGTCACTAATTTTTAGGTAAAAAGAAAGGTCTATATTTATTAGACTGTTTCATACTGACAGTTTCTGTGTGTAAAGGATCTAATACAGTAGAACTTATTACTAATTATGATGAATGAGGGATTTAATTTCAAGTGAAATTAAATTATAACCAGAGATGCTATTTTTGCCTCACAGTAGGCTATTGCATTCTTCATAAAATATATTACACGTCTTGTCTTAGGAATAGTTTATCAGAGAATTGTGGTTTTTTGATGCATAAACTTAGGAAATGTAAATTGAGAAAATTCTTTTGTACCAGAGGATTTATTTGGTGCCTCTCTTTTAGAGTTTATTATTGTGAATGGGAATGATATGTGTGTTTTAACCTGCAATCTTGACAACACAAATCAAGATATGAAATATATGTGTAATGTAGATAGTTTTTGCTGTGGGGATAGAACACCATGGAAAAAATGTGCTGCTAATAGATTCACCACTCCATAATTCACCACTCTTGCCCCACCAAAAACTACCTAATCCCCCAAAACCTTTGAATGGTAAAAACCTATGCCTGTCATGTCTGAAATGACACAGTTTTCCTAACTCTCAAGTGAAGATTTCTTTGAGTGTGAAGAAGAGACTTCTAAATATAACTCCACAGACTCCCAATACTTACTAGACTTGGAAACAAATGACTATTTTATTGTTCCAAAAATGAAAGACTGCCAATTGGGTGAGCACTTGTCATCATTACATTCATTTAAAAGAAGGTGTCACTGGATTTGAAAGGAATTCTAAAAGGAGAATTGAACAATGGAGACGTTATTGGAATGTGTATGACAGGCTGGCAACATCATTCACTTTTCATTTGTGTATTTTTATTCTACCCTATTTCCAAAAGGTTTGAGACAGGGTTTCACTCTGTTACCTAAGTTGGAATGCAGTGGCATGATGCTAACCCACTGCAGTCTTGAACTGTTGGGCTCAAAGAATCCTCCCACCTCAAACTCAGCCTCTCAAGTAGCTAGGACTCTGGGCACAGGCTACCACCCCTGGTTATTTGTTTTTAGTTTTTGTAGTGATGCTGTCTTGTTGTGTTCCTCAGGAAATTATTTAAAAATTTTACTTTTTCATATATTTACTTTTGTTTTCATCATTAAATTTTTTCATTTGTTTCAAATCTCAATGGAATTACTTAATTGATTATTCAACATTCTGGTTGATCTGTCAGTTGATACTTATAATACTCATTTGGAAATACAAGTTCTAATATTTAAAAAGTCATATACCTTTACTACACTTTTTTTTTTTAGTTGGAATCTCACTCCATTGCCCAGGCTGGAGTACATACAGTGGCACACTCACAGCTACCCCAGCATTGATCAGCTGAGTTTTCCAGCGTTCCTTCTGCCTCGGCCTTTCAAGTAGCAGGAATTACAGGCACGCGTTACCACGCCCTGTTAATTGTTTTTTTCTTTTAATGGTAGAGATGAGGTCTCTCCAAGTTGCTGGGGCTAGTCTCGAACTCTCAGGCTCAGGCAATCCACTTGTCTCGGCATCCCAAAGTGCTGGGATTACAGGCTGAGCGACCGAGCCCGGCCTATTACACTATTATCACACTTACACTGTAAGAATTTTTACCATTCCACATTAATAAGATAAACACAAAAATTTCTTCAGTGTATTATTTTTTCATTTTTTGTTTTATATATGGATTTATGGAAGAAGCATTTATTGATATTTTAAATGGTGATATTTTTTTCTAGAGGAGGATATAATTAAGAGAAGTGATTCATCTTTTTACTTGTTTGCTTTCATCTAATTTAAAATGATAGAAACATCATTTGTGAAAAATCAAAGTATAATCTTTTTGTTACAACATATATACATATATATAAAACTAGTGTGTATATATATGTATATAATTTTACTAATACGATTATTTAAATACTAAAGTAATACAATTACCGAAAGGAAAACCCTTTGAAAGACTCATACTTGATTTCAATTATGATCCAAAGATGTTCTTTCAGGAATTCAGGAATTATGTGTTGTGAAAAACATTCAGAAGCCCAATTTTAGCAGCACTGAATTTTTTGTTTTTCTGTAATCAGCGAGTGACAGGGACACCATGATTTATGAGCTTTTCAGCCTGCTCTTTGTCTCACCAGTGACACTGAAATAGGACAGTTTTCTAAGTGTTCCCACCTTCCTAAAGTAGTTATTAACAGATTAAATTTCTGTGAATGTTTCAAAGTGATTGAGGTAAACAAGAGTTGTGATGCTCTGCCAATTTCCACAAATAATAAATGTATATTCACTGACTACATTAATACAAACTAGTCCGTTTTTAAATCCTTCAAATTAACAAAATTTAGATTTATCAAAAGCTTGGAGTATGGTCAGAAAACCTGTTTTTAGTTTCTGCTACTCTTCCTCACTTAATGAGTTTGAAGGATATTTCCCAAAATATTTTGTTGTGTCTTGGTTTCCTTTTTTAAACAATAGACATGATAATAATGACAGTGACTTCATAGTCTTTTGAGTTTTGGATTAAGAAAAAAGTGCTCTGTGACTTGAAGATACAGTGAGCTATTATTCATATTATTGTTAATTGAACAGAGCAACTCTGGTGACCACCATCTTTATTATGGTGTCAATAGGTGAAAGAAAAGGCGTACCAGATTCTTCATTTCATTACTATTCTTCCCTGTTTCAGGCTGTTTTGTAATGAATAGGTAGTTAGTGGATGTCTACTTTATGTACCACAAATATTGCAGGGTACATAAAGATATATAAAATATGAGAAGCAGTTTGGTGTGGTGAAAACAATTTAGACTTTGAATTCTGGCTCTGTCACTCATTTGCTCTGTGACCTCAGGAGTTACTTAGCTGATTTGAGCCTCTATCCACTCATCTGTAAAAAGAGATACTAAATACCTAATAAGACTAATGTGAGGATTAAAAACTGAAACTGAGTCAAGTGCCTGGCATCTGTATTTGTCAGGGTTATCCAGAGAGATAGAACCAATCAAAGATAGATAGATAGATAGATAGATAGATAGATAGATAGATAGATAGATAGATAGAGATAGATGAGAGAGGATATATTCGGGGAATTGCCTCTCATGATTATAGAGTCTGAGAAGTTCCACAATAGGCTGTCTGCAAGCTGGATAACCAGGGAGGACGATAGACTGGCTTAGTTCAAGGCCAAAGGCCTGTGAACTAGGGGGCCACTGGTGCAAGTTCTGGATTACAGAGGCTGGAGAACCTGGATTGATTCATAACATGAAATATTTAGATGTGTGCTATACAAGTCTCTTACTTTTGCCCTAAGATCCCCGAATATTAGGAGGATCAGCTGGTCCCATATAGAAATTTATCCTTAAAGTCCAAATAGAGATATGATTCTTCAACTTTCTTGGTCTTCTCATATACTATTACTATATATGAAATATGAAAGCCCAAAGCTGGTTTTACAACTTTAATTAGTCACGTGCTATGACTGTTGCCCTTGATTCAAAAAGCTTGCTTGGTCTTGTGACCCTAGAAAGTAAAAATACTTTGTGACACAGGTTATCTCTTGTAATAGTTAGAAAAATTGCAATTACAGACTGTTTTCAATTCCCAGACTTTGGATAATATTGACAGGACCTCCCACCCCTACTTTGGTTTTATTAATACCATAAAGTTGTTTGGGGCTTAGGTTCACAGACTTTAGTAAAAGGATTTTAATCTTTTGGGGTTTAACATAATGGCATTTCTCATATAGGCCCCTGCAGAATGAAGAAAATAAGAAAAGTTGTGGTTAAAATTCAAAGAAGGTTTACTGGCTAACTTCAGAAAGGTGCTGGAAAGAATGATTATTTTTATAAAACATATTGGAAAATTTGGTATTTAATAATGGGATTGCTATCCAGAGTGGAAACAACTTTTTCAAAAACTCATTATTCTGGAGTCTTGCAATGTGTACAATGCTCATGATTTCCTGGGTGCAGTAATAGCAACATCTATGGATACTACTTGTCATTTGAGGTTTTCAAAATGATAAATAGCTGCTGTTTGGAATCTGCCTCTAGTTTGGATACCAAATGACAGTGTAGTTCAGAACTTCACGATTCACCTAATGGAGATGTCTTGTTTACTATTTAAATGTTCTAATCTTCATTTCCACGATAATGACAACAAAAAGAGAGTTATGTTCTTTACCAATGGAGTTGCATTCACACCATAATTATCTTCTTATAAAGAAAATCAAAGAGTGACAAGGACTATGGTTACTGTTTTGTTCTGGGAATTACATAGTTTTAACAACTGCAGAGAAGTCACTACTACTATGAATCTGGGTATTTACATTTTTAAAAAAAAAATCATGCTTAGGGCTGCTTATTTTTATTTTTTGATCTCTGAACCTAGGAGGAAAGTATCTATTTTTATATTTTCCCTCATAAACAATAATAATTGACAGATATCTCAATAACTTACTTGCTTTTTCAAGATGAAAGTGATATATTGGTAGAAGATTGATTCTCTTTCTATCTTCGGGGTGAAGGATAAAAGAATTATCCAGCAAAAAGTAGAAATGGAAGATGAGTACAAGTAGTGGGCAACCAACAACTCTAAAACAATGGAGTGCTAAATTTTAATCATGGTTTTAAAAAAGATCCTATCTCTATAGAATAGTATAATGGACAATGGAGATTCAGAACAAGGGAGAGTGAGAAGGGATGAACGATGGCAAATTATCTGTCAGATACAATGTGTACTAGTTGGGTGACGGGTACACTTAAAGTCTAGACTTTTTCACTACTCTACAATTCATCTCTATAACTAAAAACCACTTGTACCCTTGAAGCGATTAAAAAAAATTTTTTTATTTTAAAGATGTGGGGTACAATTCAGGATTAGATATACAAGTGGTCATCATACAGGCAAAGTTGGGGCCTCCCTTTGGTCCCACTTTGCCTGGTTTGAGATCAGGTACTCTTTTTTATTTTATTTTTTATTATTTATTTAAAATTGTGGGGTACAATTTAGGGCTAGGTATACAAATATTCACTGTGCAGATACCCTTATTTATGAGGTGTGCCCTCCCCGGCAGATATCCACTACTGTCAATCCCATTGCCTCACCTCCCCACCCCTCTCCCCTCAGTTTCCTGCCACTTTCAATCCTTTTCTTATAGTCATACGGTAGTTGTTTAAGATCCACTTATGAGTGAGAACATGTGATACTCAGCTCTTTGTTCCTGTGAGAGATCATTCAGTATTATAAACTCTAATTCCATCCAGGTTGCTGCAAAGTTCATGATTTTGTTCTTCTTTATGGCTGCATAGTGTTTCATTGTGTATATGTACCACATCTTTTTAATCCAATTCTCTTTTGATGGGCAGCATGGTTGGTTCCTGTTCTTGCTATTGTGAACAATGCTGCGTTAAACATACGTGTGGAAATATCTTTTTCATAGAGTGACCTGAGTTCTTCCGGGTATATTCCCAGTAGAGGGATTGCAGGGTCATATGGAAGGGTGATTTTTAGAACTTTTAGGAATCACCACATTTCCACAGAGGCTGAACTAGTTTGCACTCCCACCAACAGTGTAGAAGTGTTCTCTTTTCGCCACATCCTCTCCAGCATCTGTTATTTTTTGAGTTATTGAAAGATGGCCATTCTGATTGAAGTAAGGTGGTATCTCAGTGTAGTTTTAATTTGCATCTCCTTGATGACTAGTGAGGTTGAACATTTTTCCATATATCTGTTGGCTGCTCTTATGTCTGCTTTTGAGAAGTGTCTATTCATATCTTTAGCCCACTTTGTAATAGGGCTGCTTTTTTCTTTTCAGCACTTTTGAGTTCCTTGTAGATCCTTGATGTTAGGCCTCTGTCAGACATGAAGTTGGCAAATATTTTTTCCCAGTTTGTGGGCTATCTCCCTGCTCTCGTGATGGTTTCTTTGGCTTTGCAGAAACTTGTCAGTTTAATGAGGTCCCACTTGTCTATCTTACCTCTTTTGGCCTGGGCACGTTGGGTTTTGAGATTAGGTACCCTTATTGATATTGTTCCCCAACCCCACCTCGGAAGTATCCTGCTACTGCAAAGTCCTTTCTGATAGTAGCCCCTGAAGTTATTGAAAAAAAAAAAAAGATTCTGCCTCACTTAATTTAACTGTATTCCTAGTATTATAGTGGATCATTTTTCATATCCATAATTGTTTTTTTCTTTTTGTAGATATTATAAAAATAGTGATTTAATTTTTAAAAACCATGATGCC
>CAUYQG010045967.1:0-42700 GCA_963574415.1 Tarsius wallacei
GAACAAAATCATGAATTTCGCAGCAACCCAAATGGAATGAGAGTTTGTAACACTGAGTGATCTTTCACAGAAACAAAGATCTGAGTACCACATGTTCTCACTCATAAGTGGACCTTAAACAACTACCGTAATACTATAAGAGAAGGATTGACAGTAGAGGGAAACTATGGGGTGGGAGGAGGGAGGGGGGAGAGGGCAGGGAGGTGGGATTAATGGTAGTCAATATCTGCCTGGGGAAGCGGAGGGGGGTGGGCACACTTCATCAACAAGAGTAACTGCACAATGAATATTTGTATACCTAACCCTTAATTGTACCTCACAATTTTAAAATAAAAAAATAAATCACCACACTTGGCCAGGCTTGGTGGCTCAGCCTGTAATTCCAGCACTTTGAGAGGCTGAGAAGAGTGGATTGCCTGAGCCCGTGGGTCTGAGACCAGCCCGGGCAACTTGGCGAGACCTCATCTATACCATAAATTAAAAAAAATTAGCTGGGCGTGGTAGCTTAGCGCGTGCCTGTAGTTCCAGTTACTTGGAAGGCTGAGGCCGAAGGATCCCCAGAGTCCAGCAGATCAACGCTGGGGTGACTGTGAGCATGCCACTGCCCTCCAGCCTGGGCAATGGAGTGGGACTCCAACTCAAAAAGAAAAAAAAGAAGAAAAAAATCACCTCATTGTTTTCCAAAGAGGTTGTACTAGTTTACATTCCCATCAGCAGTGTAGAAGCATTCCTTTGTCTCTGCATCCTCACCAGCATCTGTTGTTTGTTTTATTAATGATGGCCATTCTTACAGGGGTTAGATGGTATCTCAATGTCGTTTTGATTTGCATTTCTCGATGATTAGTGAGGCTGAGCACTTTTTCATGTGTCTGTTGGCTGCCCGTATATCATCTTTCAAGAAGTGTCTATTCAAGTCTTTTGCCCACTTTTTAGTGTGACTGTTTTTTTCCTTTCTGTATGTTTGAGTTCCTTGTAGATCCTGGATGTTAGACCTTCGCCAGGTATACAATTGGCAAATATTTTTTTCCCATTCTGTGGGCTGTCTCCCTACTTTCTTGATGGTTTCTTTGGTTTTGCAGAAGCTTTTCAGTTTGATGAGGTCCCACTTGTCTACCTTATCTATCAAAACCCCATGGGCACTTAGGGTTTTAATCAGGAATTGGTTGCCAGTTCCAATTTCCATAAGGGTGTCTCCTGCATTTTCTAAGGTTCTTACAGTTTCAGGTTTTATGTTTAGGTCATTGATTCATTTAGAGTTGATTTTTGTATTTGGTGATAGGTAGGGGCCGTCATTCACTCTTCTGCGTGTGGTCAGCTAGTTTTCCCAGCACCATTTACTGATTATGTTCTCCTCTCCCCAGTGGTTGTTGGCAGAGGCTTTGTTGAAGATAAGATGTTTGAGAAATTGAGGTTTTGCTTCTGGAATCTCTGTCCTGTTCCATTGGTCCATATACCTATTCTTGTACCAATACCAGGCTGTTTTGATTATTGTAGTCTTAGCCTCATAGTAAAGTTTAGAGTTTGGAAGAGTGATACCTCCCACTTGTTTCTTTTGTTTTGGTTATTCATGGTCGTTTATGTCTCCATATGAATTTCTGTATTGTCATTTCCAGGTCTGAGAAGAAGGATGTTGGTAATTTAATGGGTATTGCATTGAATATGAAGATTGTCTTTGGTAGGATGGATATCTTAACAAACACTGATTCTTCCTATCCATGAGCACGGAATATTTTTTCATTTGTTTGTGTCTTCTTGGATTTCTTTGAGCAGTGTTTTGTAGTTTTCATTGTAAAAGTCTTTCACTTCTCTATTAAGGAAGATGCCGAGGTATTTCATATTTTTTGTGGCTATTGTCCATGATAAATTTAAATAAACCAGGGTTTTCTCAATGGAATTATGATGCCTCCAAAATATTTGTTACTAACCTGATAAACAATTTTTTTCCTATTATTTTAGCACTGTTCTATACTTCCCACATTTTCTTATAACTAAGTTTTTATTTCCATTTTTTAGGTGGTATGTGTAGACAGAGAATCACATGCTCAGCTATTTAAATACCCTGTTAGAATGGATTGGAACTAGTGGCTGGACATTTAAGTCAACAAACAGAAGTACTCTGGAAACATAATTTGATGGTTTATTCTTTGTAAAATTTCTTTTTATATAAATGAATTGAGTTGTAATAGACTTCTACAAAAATTAACTGAAAGGCTTTTTAGCAAAATTTATATTTCTATTAATATTTGACATTTTATAATTCTAGAATTTATTTTTAAAGTATATAACAATGGGATTTTAATGTGCAGTTTTGCACTTAAGGTCTGATAATTTTATAATAGGTATGGTTCTCTGTAAAGATTATTTGAGACTTAGCTCACCTTTACCCAGTTTTATAATTTATCTTTTGAAACTGACTCAGTGAAAGTTATTATGGCCACATTTTAAGAGGAGACTTTTTTCTTCTGATTTACACTGAATGAGTGAACACCAGTTAGTTCTTCAAGTTAGGGTCTTAATTATTCTCTTGTTTGACCTTTGCCTGTAACATTTGGTTTGAGTTGTGTTCTTCTCTTTGACTTTAAGATTCAAATACTGGCAGGAGCCTTATTTAATCTTTCTATTGAGCTGTTTCATCTCCTTGAATAGGGCATAAACCTATTCATCAACCTATCTTTCATATGGGCATGCTGTTCTGGAATACTATTAAGATTGACTGCATTGTGGCAGGGTGCATTCTATTTAAAAAGCAATGTAATATGCTTCAATGTGATTAAGAACAAGGGTGTTACAAGTGCAATATATAGCAAAATCATAACACTCGAGAGCTTTTTACATAATGTACTATGCCTAATGTTCAAACAGTTGATTTAATTTTCTATTTTACCTTTTTAAAGACACGGTGTTCCTCATAAATGTTGCCAGTATGTTCTGTTGTTTCATTCTTTAATACTCAAGTTGATATGCTAATATAACTAAATTATATCAAGTTCCTGAGGAATCGGATTTCTAGTTTTATTTGTACATGTGAAGCAGGGTTTTATTCAGCAGATTTAGAGTAAGAATGGACTTCAAAGTAAGAATAGAAACAAGAAAATAAAAAACCTGTAGAATTTTTTGTTTGTTTGGGAGCAGTCTCTATTAAATTCAATATTCCTTTACTTAATGGTCTAATAAAAATACAGTTCTTCTCCAGTTAAAAAAAAGGCTTTACCAAAATATTAGGGGACCCCCCAAAAACCCAGAATTTGTTTATTAAAAAATTGTGTATTTATTCTTAAGTGTTTAAACTTCAGTCGCTTTCAAAGGACTCTTTGTTTAATGCAGTATACCAATCGAGACGCTTTTCCCACTGCTCGAAACAGTTTTTGAACTCGTCAGTTTTGATGGGTTTTAGTGCTTCTGCCATTTTTTGTTCCACGTCTTGCATATCAGCAAAATCCCTTTGAGGCCTTTTTTCATCTAAGGATACAACCAAACCAAAAAAGTCGCTGGGGTGAGATCAGGTGACTAGGGAAAGTGGGGCACTGGGGTCATGCTGTTTTGGGTCAAAAACTGCTGAACACTCAGTGCAGTGTGAGCAGGTTGTTCATGTAAATCACCCATCATGAAATGGGCAAACGCGTTGAAAGAATCTACAGAAAAGATTCTTTGAAGCCAAACACAGCCTCTTGCAACAACGCCAGCTGGTACACTGATGCGTTCCTAAAACACTTACCTAGCAGAGGAAAACTGTAGCACAAAGGGCCTGCCCGCCAAGAAAGAATTTCGAGGTTTTTTGGGGGGGTTCCTCCTCATATATTTAAAACAATTCAAGTGTGATTTTGAATCTTTGTTTTGTTTTTGTTATTTCTTGCTTCTTTTATCTCAGTTTCGGATTGTGTTATAGTAGATGTGGGGTTTAGCTGATAGATGTTTTATGCTCAAACTAAGATACTAAAAAAAAAGGTGTTTGCTTTCAAGTTAGAATAGAAATAGCACATATAACTGGTCTTTAGAATGATAAAATTTTGATATACAAACATCCTCTGAAATGGATGCTTTGGCTTTTTATGTGACAGAGGAGTTCTGGCATAAGTGGTTAAAGGGACTCCCAAAAGATTGGATGGCTAGTTTATGGTAGAAATGGAGCCAGAACCATATCCCTAGGTTCTTTGCTAATTTTTTTTTTACTGCACCACAGGATTCAAACTCAGATTACATTTCCATTTTCAGCTTGTTTGTTTTATTGCAATATTTCGGTGTTCCTGCTTTATAACACATAGCCTTGGAAGTTTTACGTTTCACAATATGTGCTCACTTGGGTTTCATGTGCTTCAAGGTGGGCTAATTAGTGTACTGCTAATATTTGTGGTGGTGGATTGAGCTGAAAGAATTCCAAGTGAAGGATATTTTCTTTTTTCATATATCCTTGTCAAGGATCTGTGAGGGCAAAAATAAAATAAAAACAAATCTAAGAATGTTTAATTAAACTGATTGCAGATATGTATATTTCAATCTGTTTTTTTGGGAAGTCCAAGATAATTTCTCTAATGTTTATGGTTTGCACTCGATGACTATTAAATAACTGGGTGATTTTTAGTTTCCAGAAAGTGTTGAAAAAAGTTAATAGGGACTGTGTCATTTATTCTTTTTGTATAAAAGTTGTTTTTTTTTTTTAAGTCAGGGTCTTGCTCTGTCCCCAAAGCTGGAGTGCATGGTAGCACCAACCTTCTGGGCTCAAGCAGTCCTCCTCTGTTAGTCTCCTGAGTAGCTGGGGCTTTACGTGCAAGCTACCACACCCGGCTGCTTTAAAAAAAAATTTTGGTAGAGGCAGGGTGTTGCTATATTGCCCCGGCTGGTCTTGAATTCCTGGACTCAAACAGTCCTCCCACCTCAGCCTCCCAAAGTGCTGGGATTACAGGGGTGAGAAAGCCACTGCATCCAGCCAATGGACAAGCTCTTAAAGCAGGTAGGAGCTGTATAATGAAGGCATTTGCATCAGCTTCATTTTGTGAATGAGGGAACAGATCATATTATGAGTGTCCAAGGTGAGATCTGGAGTTCTTCTCAGCAGCTCTGGCTCTTGACATTACACTTACCTTCCTCTGCCACAAAATGCAGCCTGTTGCTAAACTAAAGTTTTCAATGGGCCCTTGATTTAAGTGAGCAAAACACTTAACCGTTCTTACAATAAGCTTCAGCAGTGTACTTGAGAGTTCTTACTTTTACATTTGAGGTACAGGAGTAATTTCTGACAGCGTCTTAACCTTCAGCCTCCTTTTTCTTCTTCTTTCTTTATATTCACTCTTAATTTTCTACACTTCCTGTTCTCCTTTGTTTATCTGGGGAGATAGTCAATGTGCCTTGTACAATATTTGGATACCTTTGTTTCAATTATCAAAAAAGTGATTTTTTTTTTGTTACTCCCAAATAAGATTAAAGCTGCTAGTCACTAGCTTTTAAATTATTTTTATTTTTAATTTTTTTAGTTGGTGTCTCACTCTGTTGCCCAGGCTGGAGTGCAGTGGCATGCTCACAGCCAGCGCAGCTTCTACCTGCTGGGCTCAGGCAATCCTTCTGCCTCAGCCTTCCAAGTAGCCAGAACTACAGGCACGGACCATCACACCTGGCTAATTTTTTGATTTATTGTAGAGATGAGGTCTTGCCAAGTTGCCCAGACTGTTCTGTAACCCATGGGCTCAGGCAATCCCCTTACCTTGGCCTCCCAAAGCGCTGGGATTACAGGCTTGAGCCACCACTCCTGGCTGGCTTTTAAATTCTTAAACCAGGTGGCATGACTGCAGCCCCATCTACTTGGGATGGTGGGGCAGGAGGATTGCTTGAATTCAGGAGTTCAAAGCTGCAATGAGCCATGATCACACCACTGCTCTTCCACCTGGGTGACAGAGTGAGACCCTATCTCTATTTAAAAAAAAATTTTTTTTAACCAATATCCCATTTTGTTGTTGTTGTTTTTAACTTTCCTCTTACCTTATTTTTTTAGTATCTTAAGATAGAAAAGAACCATTAAGAAATACCTAATTCACTTATCCAGTGGAATGTTTCACATACATTCTATCTTGTGCAATGATCTCCTACTAAAGCTTTTTCTAGAATCATTACTACTTATTAACATTTACTTTTCTTTCTCCTTTTGACAATCGCTCCTGCTTCTTTAAAACAAACTAAAATTAAGCCCATTGACTCTCTCTGCTTCTCCCTGGTTTGTTTCCTAAGTGTTTCAGATTGTGAGTACCTACCTATAACCTTGACTATTAGTAGTTTTTATGCTTGTTTTGATTTCTCTTTCATCTATATTTGTGTTGTTTCCCCCTACTTAGTATTTCCTGCAATTCATAGCCCATGAGAGGTACCGTGCAATTAGTACACATTTGGTAATCAGAAGATATTTTGTAAAAGTTGACCTGCAATGATGAGTAAAAGCTGTTGTTTCTCCTGTTATTATATATGTAGCTCAAAGACATGACTTGCCAGAATTACAAATCTGAGAGATCTATGCTGTTCACTTTTATAGTCAGAATAGGGAGAAAATAGTAAATTGCTGCTATGTCTGGAAGGATCAAGCAAAACAAACAACATCATACTCTGTAAAAGTGGTTTTATTTGAATAACATGGGTAACTTTCTTTTCTTTTCTTTTCTTTTTTTTTTCTCTTTTTGAGTTGGAGTCTTACTCTGTCACCCTGGCCAGAGTGCAGTGGCACAATCCCAACTCACCGCAGTCTGGACCTCTTGGGCTCAGGCAATTCTTCCGCCTCAGTCTCTTGAGTAGCTGGGACTACAAGCACGTGCCACCATGTCCAGCTAATTTTTTAATGTTTTGTAGAAATTAGGTCTTGCTTTGTTGCCTAGGCTGGTCTCAAACTCCTAGGCTCAAGCAGTCATCTTACCTTGGCCTCCTAAAATTCTGGGATTATAGGCATGAGTCAGCCCAGCCAATTTTTATAATTTAAGTGCTTTTGAAACAGTGGTTTCAGATTTTAATATAGCAGTGGCTTACTTTTTTTTCCCACATAATCTTAAATGATCCTACTACTATACAGGTTCAGTATTCTTAACCTGAAATGCAAAATTCTCCAAAATCTGAAACTTTTGCCATCATGATGCTCAAAGGAAATGTTCAGATTTTTGGACTAGGGATGCTGAGTTGGTAAATAAAACACATATATTCCCAAATCCTAAAAATTCCAAAATCATCTTCTGGTTCCAAGCGTTTTGGATCAGGAATACTCAACCAGTATCTAAGACTTAAGATTGGGCCTTCCAATGTTTAAATATCCACTGATTAGGGCAAATACCCTGTTGCTTTTGTAGAACCACTAAAACACCCCATAGGGATACAGGGTTTCCTGGAACATGGTTTAAAAACCCTCGTTTTTAGAAAAGTGGAGATATTGAATTTTCCCTGGTTGATTTGGGAAGATGAAAAGATTGTCAGACTGGCTTCTATATGCATCCTATATAAACTGTTGTCATTATATTAGCATCACTTTCATTCTGTCTTTGTTTTTAATGTCGAATGGAGCTTAAATCAATTAGAATGCTTAGCCTAGACTATCATTATGCCAAATGCCATACAGGGGGAGAAAAAAAAGAAAAGAAAAAAAGTAAAATAGAGCCCACAAGATGCTGAAAAGAAATCTTGTTCTTAACCTTTCCTCTAACCTTATAAAAATTCTAGATCCTTTTCTGGAATTGTTTTTCCTACTGAAAATGGAAAAAATTAATCAAGAAGAGAAAAACTGGATCTTCATCTTTCATTGGACCATCATCTTTTGGTGTTTTTGTGAAATTAGGTTGTGGTGGTCTCTTAGGCTATTTTTTTAAAAAATCAGAAATGGGTTTTCACTTTGATTTATTATATATGATTATTGTGTGACAGATTGCCATTTATATCACCCCAGCGCAGTTGATAACTCTCTTGTGTCTATAACGTTTCATTGTCCTCTGTCTTTGGAGAAGAATACTTAAAGGGTCAGAATAAAAAATGAAATTGCATGCTATGTAAGAGAATATGAGTATAGTGCATTTAAAAGTGACTCTTATTTTCAGCTGAAAAATATATTTTTAAATATGAATAGATGTTTGAGAAACTTGGATCTACTGTATAGTAGTATTTTGAATATCATCATCACTCTTGTACTTTTCCTTTCTATCCCGAACCATGTAGTAGTTTTTTTCCTTGCAGCACTATTTTTCTCCCTTGAGTAGATAGCTTTTCACCTGTGATCTTTCTTTTTCTCAAAGTATACTTTTAATCCACTGCTTTTTTATAGTTTGGTGTTCCCAATGCTTCCTTTCCTATTGTATTCCAAAGCTCTGAATTTTCAAGGGCAGATTTTTTTTTTAAACCTGTTATTTAAAATCAGGTTATACAAATTCCCAAGAATTAGATCTCTTTATAAAATCTTCATAAAAAAGAGTTATTATAAACTCTTGGGAGTTTATAACCTATGGAAAATTTAGGATGTGAGAAATGAGGCTGTGAAGTCACAGGAGCCAAACCTGGTGCAGTTGTCAAAGGGTGAATTCAGAAAGGAAGATAAGTACAAGTAGGAAATGTTTAGGAAGGAGGAAGTGGCCTTCACCTCAGAGAGGAAATATCAGGGAAGGAGCTACGTAGTGTTGGAGGTGAATATAAGGACAGTCTTTCTTTAGGTTATTTGCATATCTTCCTCAACTGACATAAATGTCATTTTTTCCCTGCTAGGCCAACACATACCCTGCACCTTTTTTTTTTTTCCAGGTCTCAGCTTAAATGTCACTTCCTCAGTGAGTGACTATGACTCTAAAATAGAAAGGAGCTGCCATTCTCCTTGTTACATCAGTCTGTTTTAATTTCACCACAGCACTTATTGTTCAGTACTGTATTACTTTCACGTAGCGCTGCAGCAGTTCTTACTCAGTACTTTCTTTCTTAATACTTTTCATATGCTCGTTCTTTTTCTTTCCTCTTCTTCCCCCTCCTTGCCTCCCATCAGCAGGTATAAGTTTAATTAAATGCAAGGAGTCTGTCGGTTGTGTTTATTGCCCTATCCCCAGTCCCTAAACTAGAACTTGTACTTAATCCCTGGTTAGACTGAGGGCAGGACTCTGTCTTATCTTTGTAGCCCAAAGGTTATATAGTACCTGTCAAGTTGGATTAATTAGGCTAATATTATTGAGAAAAATGAGTTAATATTAATGAAAAATAGTATAATTTTATACGTGAACACATTTATTTTTTTTCCTCTAAATAAAAAGCAGCACCAGTCTTAGCAGTAGCTGAGCCAAGTGTCGTACGTGGATGTCTGTGTAAAACTTTGATGCCAGAGGGCTGTCTCAAGGTTTCTTTGTTTCTGCTACATACAGATATCAAAAGGTGATTATTTTACAAAGAGAAGCTCTTCAATGACTTTTAAAAATATTTGATTAAAAAATAAAAAGCCACAGAGAAGAACTGGGATATAGTGATATACACTGAAATGAAGATATGCCTGCCAAATATTGGGAACAGCTCTTAGATACTTTCTTAGAAGATCATTTTCTTTCCTTTTTTTTTTTGAGTTGCAGTCTCACTCTGTCACCCAAACTGGAATGCAGTGGCACGCTCCTGGCCACCGCAGCCTCGACCTGCTGGGCTCCGGCAATCCTTCTGCCTCAGCCTTCCAAGTAGCTGGAACTACAGGCGTGCGCTACCACGCCCGGCTAATTTTTTAAAAATTTTATTGTAGAGATGAGGTCTCGCCAAGTTGCCCAGGCGGGTCTCGAACCTGAGGACTCAAGCAATCCACTCACCTCAGCCTCCCAAAGCACTGGGATTATAGCCTGAGCCATTGAGCCCGGCTAGAAGATCATTTTCTATGTAGCTAATGTTGCTTTTCCAGATGGACTTTCTGAAATAGCCCAAGGTTTAACTTGAAGAAAATAATAATCATTCTTGGGATAGAAATCTCAAGATTTTTCCATTTGAGTAATTCTCAATAAAAAAAAAAATTAGGTCTGTCTTCAGATCGAGCCATTTCTGAAGATACGGTTTTCCTATTTCCTATCAAATTAGCCTGGAAATATATTTCCACTAGGCTAATCACTTGAAGCAATTCTATATACTGAGTTATAATGAGGGAACTTGGGGCAAGTTGCTAGGAGAAGCACTATCAATTTTAGTGAAAGATAAAAGCTTGAGGAATTATATTCAGTATTTCCTAGCAATTCATAATGGTGTCTAGTTTGAGGAAATTTCTGTGTTTTGCTGGCTCATTTCTTATCTGTTCCTTGAAGAAATGATATGAAGCCCGTCCTGTTTTAACACAGCTGTTATATTCCTTCAAGATGAAATGTATTGACTTAACTTCAGCTAATGGGCTTGGCCACCTGTAGTGACGAAACTCCTCAGAAAGTTAAATATGTTGTGCATACATTATACAAATATTCTCCTTTCCCCTTGCTTTATTCCATCGATAAGTAAAGATTCTAAATTACTAACAAATGAAGTCACTTCTAGGTATCATCTTTAAGATTTTTGCAATATGACTAATTTGGAGTCTTGCATTTTTATTGCAAATCTAGGGATTTTCTGTAGTAACATTTCAGGATGCCTGATCTCTCCTTTATGTATGTAATCAATTTTTCCCCATCTGGACTTTTGATGTGGGTTTCTGAGTGTGTGTGGCATGAGGTTTTCATGTAAATATAAACTTTATTTGTATTACCTGTTGTTTTCTCATTTTCAGTATTTCTGCTTATATACACTATCTCATTATGCTGAGTTTTTCCTTCTTAATGCCTTTTCTTATACTTTCTGCTGCCTATCCAGGCCTCATACACTTCCCTCTCAACTGCCTGGCTTGCTGCATCTTTTTCTTTGAGGCTCATGCCAAAGTTATGTTTCATTAATTTCAACTCTATTTCATAAATGGTGGTCTGGTTCAGAGATGAGAGGAGGTGTGAGACATAGCCTTAGCCCTTGGAAAGCTCAGAATTAAGTAAGAGTGAGGATGGAACTTGATGGTAGCAGATATATTAGGATTAGCAATGAGAAAAATATATTAGGATACAAAGAGGAAAAGGTGGAAGAAGAGAGAAGTGGCCATTTTTGATTTGGAGTATTGGCAGAAGGCTCTCCAGAGGAGGTGTTATTTATGTTGGACCTTGAGGGGTGAATCTGGAGGACGTAGGCAGGTGGTCCACATCTGTCCCACGAGCTAACTGTATTTAGTGTATTTAACTATGAAAGTTAATTAGGCAGTTATAGTGTGTAGCTACAGTTCATTATTGTATAGAACAATTAGGTTTTTAGAATTGCATTTTAATTTTTAAAAAATCAACAAGGTAAAAACAACTCAACCCAATTCAAAAACAGCTGATGTTATCTTAATTCTTTTCAAGGAAATGGAGTAAGTAATACATACAAAGGGAAAAACTTTTTTTTGTTGTTCTTTAGGAATAATCTGTTTTGAAATAGGCTCAATAGATCCAATGGAGAATCTGTGTATGTGTGTGTGTGTGTATGTGTGTCTGTGCACGCACGTGTGTATGTGCATGTGTATGCTTATAAAAATAACAAAAGCAAAATCCAACCTTTGGTTTTTGTTCTTTTTTAAATGTCCTGACTGTAAAGGCTTAGGCCATGTTTAGTGGTAGTGCGGTAAGCTACCCTCTGGTGCTCAGACCTCTAGACTATAGCCCTAGACTTCCAGATGCTCTTACAGAACTGTTTGGAGCAGACCCCTGTTTTCCCCATTCCTTGGGGCTCTGATGTGGTGGAACTGAAGTGGGGAGTGAGGGATTCCAAAATGCTCAAGTTGGAAGGGGTATTTGGACAAAGCGGTAGTAACAACCAGTCTGGTGTGTTTCCTTTCCAAAGGGCTCTGCACAGTAAATAAAGCAAAACCAATACTTATCAATGGACAACTAGGTCATGTCCTTAGCAAAAGTATTCAGATGGACATAAATCATAGTGTCTAAGTAGACAGAAGAGATATTCTGGAGAGGAATGTACCGGCTGTTTTCCTGAGGTTTAGGGCAAAAACTAATGCCTAATGACATTTCTAAAGCCTAAATGAAAATCTTATGAATTGGTAGAGTTTTGTTTTGGTTTTGGTGCTAAAAAATCGATCCTATTAATTAAATTTATTGTACATATATATGTAATTATGCAATCTATTATATAAGGACAAATTTATTCATCTAAAGAACATTTATTTTTCTGTACCAACCATAGCTCTTTTTCAAATCTTTTTCTTCTGAAGAAGAATATTAAAATTTTCAATACGTAAGAATTCTTAATAAGTAAGGATTTGACTTGTTCTGTTAGTCAAATCATGACCTTTTCTCCCTTTCCATGTGTTTTTCATTTTTGTGTACATTTTTCCAGCATCATATTATGTATTATCTATTTGGATCTATAGTGTGCCTGTTATTTTGAAAAAGCCCATTTGTGTTAGGCATGAATTTTCCGTATTTTGTCCTGATAGACCCACATGGTACATGAGGTTACTTGGACAAAAAGAATTTTGAAGATGTCTCCCAGTTAGAAACTTGGGGTACTTAGGTAGTAATGTGTAGAAAGAGAGGAGCTGTTATTTGTGGCTATAGAATGTTAGTTTCAAAATTACCTTAGCACTCTTCTGACCCAATTGATTAACTCGATTGCTGAAAATGTGGTACTATCAGAATCAGCACCAGTTACACATTGGGCACTCGGCTTCCAAAAAGAGACTCATCTGTGGCAATACTTTCTATCACCTGGACCATTATTTTTTAAAAGTTTATGTTGATCGTAGGAAGTTTGGAGAAGAGTTTGATTGACTGATGTCAACTCACCTCTGCTATTGGGGAAGCAACTTCTTTGACAGTAGTAAATCAGTGAAAGGTAGCATATGCTTTAAAAGATTGAATTCAACAAACTTTTGTTGAGTACCTATTATTTGGTTTCATATTAATGGAGAGTTACAGATATGAATAATGATGTGATTGCTGACCTCAAGGGGCTAAGTCTAGTGGAGGTGTCTGAGAGGTAAATGACTGTAATCTACCAACCTGTTAAATGCAGCAAGACAAGCATGGAAGAAGAACAAGGAAGGTGCTCTGAAAGAGCTAACATCCAGGCTAGATTTGGACAGAGGAATAAAGCTTTCAAAGATTTCTACTAGATTAATATGCAATAATGCCTATGCATATAATAAAATATTAGAATTAAAAAGACAAATGCTAATTCTCCCATTTTGGTGTCACTTTAACATTTTTGATGGCTCTCTGAAGGTGAATATTCCTCTAGTAACATCTGAAACTTGGCCTTTTCTTACATAAATCTTAAGGATGACCTGATTCTCGAATAATCAAGAAGAAGAATGAATTGATGGGTTTAGGATGCTTAGATCTCATAAACTTCACAGTGGCCAGTAATCATAAAGAAGGGACTCTCAATACAGTAATGTTGCTGAGTGACAGAAGGTGATCTCTCCTGAACATGCTTCTACCAGTTTAAGAATTGCTTTATATCTAATGTACTATCCCTACAGGCTAAAATGTTCCTTAGTTTTAACTCTGGTTTCTTTTTTTAGAAGTTAGAAACTGATTTTCTGGACTGTTTATTGTGTATAAAAAGTTATTGTTTTATTTGTTTCCAATTAAGAACTCAGGATGTCTTACGGACACAACTTGTTATTGATGAAAATTTTGTATTTAAAAATAGTTAAGGTATAAATTGGTAAAGTGTCTTGTTAAACCACACTTTTATAGAATATTAATACATAGCAGATCATTTCTTTAAGGGATGGGGAAAAAATCCAAAGACCATCAACTATATATAAGATGTGCTCACTAACAGCTGTTTCTTATAATGGGAACAATTTGCATTCGGAAGAGAGAAAATGAATTAATACAAAAGGGTGTATAGGGGAACAGCTATAGCTTCCCTGGCATTTGCCCCAGCCCACAAAATAAACTTCCTTCAAATGACACTGGCGTGATTAATCCCAAGCAACCTGGACACTGAAACTGCTGTTCTCAAAAGGGGCTCGGCAGCCTGGAAATGTCATGGGTGTAATACTAGCCTTCTAGCTGATGTCGGGTGGAGGCTGTCCAGTGCATTTAGTGGGTACTCCCAGTTCTCTGCAGTGTTCAGGGTATTTGAATATTCATGATAGGTTGGCAGGTGGTAAGTGAATGCAAGACTGAAGCCACTCTGGGTCCCTATGCTTTTTCATTTTTCTTTTAAAAGAACTTACAAGGTCAAGTCAGATGCCTCATTCCTGATTTTACTTCTTCTGATTTCAGTTTGGAGAAATTTTCCTAAGGTGGACCTCAGTTTACCTTTTTGGAGTCATATTTGTACTCGTGAAATGTCTTACCAATTTTCATGCACATTATCATTTCTGTATTTAAAATACCTCATGCATTTATTTCCCCACATATAGTCTTCTTGCATGTTGATGGCCATGCCTTCAGATGTGTATATGGTACCTCCCCTCCTTTTTAAAGGGCAAGGAAACATAGGCTGTCTAGAGAATCCTTAATCCAGGGCTGTGGACCTGAGTCTTCTGATCCAAACCTAGGACTCTCTACTTGATGCATCCTTTTTAGTTTCACCCAAAAAGGCTTTATAACAATTGGGTAGTTTAGTGTTAGATTTCCTGCCTTGCTTGAGTCATTTATTGAGAACTTATTTGTGCCAGGTCCTGTGTTGGATCTTCTGCATACATCATTGTCTTAATTTGTTCAGGCTGCTTTAACAAAGTACCATATGTGGGTGACTTGTAAACAACATACATTAACTTTTTACAGTTCTAGAGACTAAAGTTTGATATCAGGGTGCCAGTATGATCAGGTTCATGTGAGGGCCCTCCTTAGGGTTGCAGACTGCCATCTCTCTGCCATGTCTTCACATACAGGAAGGCATAAGAGCTCTCTGGGGTGCCAACTGCATTCATGAAGGCTCCAACTTCAGAACTTAATCACCACCCAAAGATACCACCTCCTAACACTATCATTATTAGGGGTTAGGGCTTCGATTTTGGGGATCTGGGGAGATACAAATATTCTGTCCACAAAAAATCAGCCTATTTAGTCTTCACACTGTCTGGAAGTGGAAACCAAGGTTCAGAGCGGTAAAATAGTTTTGCAGAGGTAGCCTGCCTCGTCTGACGTGGATTATGGATTGGTACCCAGTGTGCTGACTGCCGTACTTGAGCCCTGATATTCTCTTTCTTCCTGAGGTAAACGTTCTTTCTGTCCTTCAAAAGTGAAAAGATATTAGCAGATGAGATTTTTGAATATATAGTCATAAGGAACTCTGTTGAGTGTCAAAGCAGTGATTCAGGGAGTTAATGCTTTGGGAGGAGGATAAAAGGAGAAGAGATGGTAATCCTTTGTGGTCTAGGAAGGCTTTGTGAAGAAAGTGGGACTTGAATTAGCAGAGGAAACCAAGAGTGGCCTTGAGGTATGATGGAAGGAATAACAGGGGGACCAGGCATGGGGTGGAAAGAGCTGAGCACATTTAGGAGGACTCAATGCACTGGAATAAAGCATAGGAGTTTTGGTAGGTGACAAAGGGACAGGTAAGCTGGAACTGCTCAATAGGATTCGGGGTGTCAGGGTGCGTGGTCTTGATATTTAGCATGCACGTTGTTACTTGATGATGCTACCAAAATGTAATGTTAACCAGAATGGTTCAAGTTGGCTTGTGACTGATTTTGGTTTAATGGAAATTTTACTGGAGTGAAATCCTATTTAGCTTCTTAGGGTCTCTTATTCCCCAAGAGCTTGCCTAATAGTCTTGCTTTCTTCTAACACCATGAGAAATAAAAGAACCTTATTGTTTTTTGTATAGTCTTATAATGTGATTAGATAAGTGTTTTTATATACACTGGTGTTTCAATAAGTATTCTTTTGGAAAAGGAGGAGGGAAAGGGGGAGGTCCTGGGTCTTAATGGAGATCAGTAACACTGAAAAATTCTGGGTTTGAGTTTCCTAAGGAAAGAGGGTGGCGTAGAAATCAGGACATCTCAGATAAGTGAGGAATTAAGATGGGGAGTGATTTATATCAAAGACGAGACATAGTACTTTTGTTAGAAAATGTATAGTTCCTTTCAAGCTTCGGGTCAAAAGGTACTGTCCTCAGTCTCCCTAAAGCTTTAGGGCAAGGTGATAACTGAAATACATTCATTAATGATCATGGTTGACAATAATGAGCTATATAATGAGCTATCCTCCACCAAGATTTGAATAAATAACTTACAAATTTGGTTTATACCAGAAAAATTATTGTTGTAGATTCTGGAGAAGAAATAAAGGATATATCAGAGACCCAACTGGGGGGTTGGCAAGGGACTGTGAAAATGGATGTGATCTAGATGGTAGAATGGAATTTTTTCTTTTCTTTCTTTCTTTTTTTTTTTAAAGAATATCTTTTTGTCTATTGTTCTCATCTTGCCTATTTTCTTTTTTAATGTTGCAGTGTGCAAAGATCCACCTTACAAAGTAGAAGAATCTGGGTATGCTGGTTTCATTTTGCCAATTGAGGTTTATTTTAAAAACAAGGTATGTAATCTTTACCCATTAATCTTTCAGTAGAAGATCCTCCATTAACCACATGATGTTTAAAATAATTTTGGCTCATAAGCACTTCTATCACTAGATGATTTTAAAATAAAAGTTAAATTTGTCTTCTAGGAATTTTGGCTATCATTACCTTTAATTATAGAGGAAGTGGCTAGAAAAAGATAATTTCAGTTATATGCAGTCAGGTTCTATGAAATTTATTAAATATTCCCTTAAAGAGAAAATTGATTACCATTTTGAGAAAGGTTAATATATGTTTGTAAAATAGAACAGAGGAATGATGGTTTTTCAGTAAAATGCTCCTTTTCTCATTTCCATATTTCTAGAATTTTTGAGACTCACACAGAATAATCTTATTTTAGCTTTAACTGATATAAAAACATGACACATATATACAGTTATTTCAACTTGAGATATTATGGGCTCTACTGGATTTAAAAGTTTTCAGCAGTGCACGTGTGGGAAAACACGCAGACTATCTCATAGTGGGCAGATTGCTCAACCTCAGTGGGACTTCCCATATTCGTAAAATGGGGAGATAAGAGTACCTACCTCTTTTAAGGAACTGAGCAAATAGAATGTCATGGTATCCCCAGTCAGTGCTTCATAAAGTATGGTCCTTGCATCAGCATCAGCAGTACCCAAGGACAGTTTAGAAATGAGATTCTCAGACCCCACGCAGATGGATCTACAGAATCAGAGCCTCTGGGGGCAGGGTCTAGGAATCCTGCATATTTGCTAGTCCTCCTAGTGATTCTTTTACTCATTAAGTATGAGAACCGTGGATAAGTCACTCTTTAATGTGTAGTTCCATCCACTGAAACAGCATCACACTGGCTTTGTCAGCTTATAGAAGGCTCAGCCTTCAATTTAGCAAAGTTACAAAGTGTTAAAACCAGATTTTTAACCTACATCTTCCTTTCCATTGACTAAACTCTTAGTTTCTATGCCTTGGAAACAATAACTCTTTGCTAGAATGATTACCTTTCTTAGTGGTGATGCTACTGAATTGTTCACTTGTTTTTCAGCAAGTCAGACTTGAGATGCTCACGTGAGATGCCTTTACATTGATGTACTGGTTTTTCTTATTTCGAGAGGAATTTTCCTTAAGAAAATAGTTTTGGACTTTTTTAACTTCTTTGTTTTCTTTCTTCACCATCAATTTCTCCAGTGCTTGTTACACTCTTTTTTTATTATTAAAGTCATCCTAGTAGGTACGAAGTGGTGTCTCATTTTGGTTTTGATTTGCGTTTCTCTGATGACTTATGATATGGAACATCTTTCCATAAGCTCATTGTTCATTTGTTCATTTTCTTGGAAAAATGACTATCCTTTGCCCATTTTAAATGTATTTTTTCCTTTTACCTCTTTTTAAAAAATTGTATTTTATTATAGAGATGAGGGATACAAGTCTGGATTAGCTATACAAGTAGGTTGCATGAGATAAAGTTTGGGCCTCCAACTAGTCCTTACTTCCCTTGGTTTAGGACCAGTACCCTTTGTGTTGTTTCGTGCCCCCCCCCATGTATTTTTAATTTAATTGGGTGTGTTTATGGAAAGGAATTTAGAGCCTTTCTTCACTCTCTATGTCTCCATTCCTCGTGTCTCCACTTCCCATGTTCCCCCTTTTATTTTTATTTATTTTTTCCTTTATTTTATTTTAAAGATGCAGGGATCAAGTCAGGATTAGGTACATAAGTGGTCTATGTGCAGGTGAAGTTTGGGCTTCCCACTGGTCCTCATTTACCCTGTTTTAGGATGAAGTAGTGATGTTATATGCTCCCTCCTCCTCCCCTAGAAGTATCCTGCTACTGCTGATCCCTCTCTTGTAGTATTGTGATAAATATTTAGTACCCACTTATGAATGATAACATGTGGTTTTTAGTTCTTTGTTTCTGTGATAGATCACTGAGTAGGATGGACTCTAAATCCATCCAGTTTCTGTGAAGTCTGGGATTTTGTCCTTCATGACTGAGTAATATTTCATCATGTATATGTACCACATTTTTAAAAAATCCAGTCCATTTTCAATGAGCAGCAGGGTTGGTTCTATGTTTTTGCTATTGTAAATAGTGCTGCAGTAAACATGCACATGCTGGTATCTTTTTTATAGAATGATTTGAGTATCTCTGAGTATATTCCCAGAAGGGGTATTGCTGGGTATCATGTTCCCTTTTTTAATATCTTAGAAAGTTTAAATAATTAAGATCATATGGTGTTTTTCTTCCTTCTTGTCACATCCTTATATCAAGTGTTTTAATATCATTTAGGGATTCGGCTACAACATTGCAAGAATCTAAGCCTTCAAGCCAGAGAAGTTCTTGTCTCAAAGAGGTTAGGGGATGGACAATTAGGATCTCTTGTGAGAGTATCATAATGGTTATGGTTATGCCACCTACGTTAATTTGACCTTGCATTGGCTTCAGTTTGGAAATAATGATGCAGTGAAGTATCTTCTCTATTGTCTTGATGTTAACTTTTTGGGTCATTTTTACAAGTTCTCAATTGAACAGAGAAATCTATTTCCTGAATTGCCCAGTTTCCTGATTTACAGCAATAACTGAAATCTCCCCCTACACTAGATTTAAAAAGAGAACAAGTAAAGGGAAAAGAGGCAGCAATATCACCCTCTAACTCCGCACACATACACACATACAAATTCAGTTAATCATTTTTCTTAAAATTCGTGAAACAGGGTAAAAAACAAAATATACTGAGGACACATTGGCTGATTGTTCTTATGACTATAAGGCATAGTATTTACTTTGTGAGGGATTATAGTTGCTTAAAATAAGAAGGAAGAAAGCAGCATATTAATGGAAAGCAGTTCTTCCTTTGGGGCCATTGTAAAATAGATCCTTAAGCTGATTACTGTTAAGCAGATTCTCTGGTTGGTGTCCAGATTAACTTATTTTTATTTTCTAGTTTTAAGTTTTCTTGAAGATGTCATACTTAATAATGATTGCTCCTTTCAAGTGTGCACAATGAAACATATATGTTTCAATGTTTGTAATATGAAAAAAGTAGGATACCACTAATTGACCTTATGGAAAGATGTTGATCAATAAATGGTGACTTAGTAATCCATAGAATGCTATTCAGTCCTTAATATGGCAAGGTCTTAAAAGTTTCAGAAGTATATGTATATGGTTTTGATATCATTTGTGTATTTTTTAAATAAACTACTGAAACAAGTAAAGGTGTTAAGGAAACACATATTTAGTATAAAAGCATGTGTTGGAATGACAACACAGGAGCTTAAGATGGTTGGTTACTGGGGGAGGAGGGATTGAGAAGCTTATATGTATCAAATTTTATTTCTTTAAAGAAAGTGGTAGAGCAAATTTGTTGCAAGTGTTAACATCTTTTTAATCTCAGTAGAGAGCACAAGGGTATAGTATTTTAGGTATTTTTTGTGTTATTGATTTTTTAATTAAAAAAGTAATTATTGCTTTGCTACCTCTTTTAGATTATATTCTTAGAGTATCTTAAAAAACAAATTTTTGCTATATTCTGATCTGGATTTCTGAGCTAGATATGTTTCTTTTTAAGTTTCAATATAATAAAAAAAAAACAGAGACAAAGTCTCACTATGTTGCCCAATCCAGTCTCAGACTCCTGGGCTCAAGTGATCCTTTTGCATCAGCCTTCCAAAGTTCTGGGGTTACAGGCATGAACTGCCAATACCAGACCTCCCTCCCACCCCCCCCCACCCCCGCCCCTTATAATTCCAGCTTTTATTTTCTTGTAGTAAAAGCACTTAATATGAGATCTAGCCTCTTAACGAATTTTAGATATACAATACATTATTGCTGACTATAGGTACAATGTTGTAGGGCAGATCACTAGAGCTTATTCATCTTACTTAATTGAAATTTAATGTCTGTTGATTGATAACTCCCCATTTTTCCCTCTCTCCAGCCCATGGTAACTACCATTCCAGTCTTTGATTTTATGATTTTAACTACTTTAATTACCTGATATAAATGCATATGAATTATAATAATCCATGTCCTTAATATGACAACATTAATATAAATGGACTCATGCAGTACTTGTCTTTCCGCATCTGGCTTATTCCTCAAAGTCCAACTGGGTATGTTTCTTATTTCTTTTCTTACCAAAATGACCAATTGGTAAAAATTTGATAGTCTAAGCTGTTCCAGAATGTTCATTTTATTCCTTTGGCATATTTATCATTTTATTTATCCCTGACATTTACTCAATTTTGTCTTGAGGAATGAATATCCATTTTAGCAATGGTTTACAAAAAAGTTTTATTTGGCATTTTTGTAGGAATGAGAAAAGGCAAAAAGAGTTCCATGCGATGATGGAAGAGTCCTAGTTCTACATTTTAAAGATATTGTCCTGTCCTTGGTCCCATCCCCAGTCTTGTGCTTTCCCTGCTTCTCTAATGAGCTTGTCTTCATTTCTGCTCATGTATTTGAACTGTTGGAGTCAAGAGGGGTGGTAGAATGTTAGTACTTCGCTTGAGTTTGTGTGTGTGTTTTCTGTCTTATTTTGTGTTTGTGCTCAATGAAACAGGCATCTCTTTGAGAATCATGTGTGTTTCAGAAACTCTAAACCGACAGGCATACTGAAACATAATTGATTGTGGCACTTTAGGTTTGAAAGGATCCCATGCTTCTCTCTTTCAATCTGTTCTCAGGAAAAGTGCATAGGTAAATGTCAAGGACTGAAGTTCTGCCGATTGAGAGAGGGGTAATTTGATGTTGCCAAAAACAGATTTCCACCTCTAGAAAATGTATTAGTTTTATATATAGAAAAAGCACATGCTTTCTTGTTTGAACTTTGAAAAATCTTTCTGAGAAGATTGCCATAATATTGACATAATATTGATGACTATCCTCTAAGTGAAGATATTCAGTTGGACAGACCACAAATTTATGGGTAGTTTTTCATACATACACACACACATACACATAAAATTTCCTATATATTTAATTAAATATATATAGTATATTTATATTAATATGTGTATAATTATATATATACTTATACTTGGGATTTAGAGAAATAGTCACTTTCTATGGTCCTTTATTGTGATTGAAAAGTGATGTTTTTGTTTTGTTTTATTTTTTAGACTATTTGGGACTATAAAATGATGTTGTTATTACCTCATTTTTATTCTGGTAATCATATTCATCAATATATTTTTGTCTTTAAAAAGTACAAAGCAGTGTATTTTTTTAGTATAAGTATATGGATTACAACATAGAAGTTTTATTTCCTTGGCTCCTTTTAATAATTGTTAACTCTTTGGGGGTAGGCTTCCCAAGATCCCCCCCATGTATTTGTGTAGATAAAATGTATTTCTACAGAGAAATTGACAGGGACATGATTTATTATTTTTCTGTGACTTGCCTTTATTTACTGAGCAATATGCCTTTCCGAGTCAGTATCTTTAAACACCCGAATGGCCATGGTAATGACACAGATCATGCTTGATTTTTTGCTATTATAACCAATGCTACCATGTACACTTCATAATATATTTTTATACCTATATTTGAATATTTCTATGGAAGAGATTCTTAGAGGTAGAGTTACTGGGTCAAACATGGTATACATTTAGCGTGAGGGTAGATATTGCCAAAATGTCTACCAAGAAGGTTTTACCAGTTTATATTCCCAGGTACATGGCAGAAATATATGTTCCTTTTAAGTTAATTTTAAGGTTTCATTTACTGTCATATAATTTAGGAGAGGGATAGATAAGTAAAAAGTGATCATAATTCAATGTGATAATTACATTAATGGAGCAATGTTATAAGAGGAATGTCTGAATGTCCACTTCAGATCATACTAGAAGGGTAGGGGGGTCTTTCCAGAGGAGTTAATGCTTTAGCTAGGTTTTGAATAATGGTTTGCATTAACCTGGCAATGCAGGGGGAGGTATACTTGGAGGGAGCACATTTCAGGCATGGGGAGCATTGACTGTGAAAGGCACAGCCTGTAATCCCACGCCTTGGGAGGCTGAGGTGAGTGGATTGCCTGAGCCCGCGGGTTCGAGACCTGCCTGGGCAACTTGGTGAGATCTCATCTCTACAGTAAAACAAAAAAAATTAGCCGGGCTTGGTAGCATGCACCTGTAGTTGCAGCTACTTGGAAGGCTGAGGCAGAAGGATCACCGGAGCCCAGCAGGTTGAGGCTGCGGTGGCCAGGAGTGGCCACCGCCCTCCAGTCTGGGTGACAGAGTGAGACTCCAACTCAGAAAAAAAACAAAACAACAGATAATATGAAGTACTTATCGAGGAACTGCAAGTATTTCAAAATTGTGGAAGGAGAGAACACAGCAAGATACCAAAGAAAATGTGAAGAAAGGTAGTAAGAGATTAGGAAGATTATCCTAAGGAAGTAGGATTTTATTGTAGAAAATGATGACCCCTTAAAAGCTTTTGTATCAATGGAAAAATATAATCTAAGTTTTGTATTAGAAAGATCGCTCTCCTGTCATTGAGGGAAGTACAATGAGGTAAGTTCAAAAACAGGAAGGAGAACAAAGGAGAAATGGTGAAGTTCTAAGTTGAGGCAGTGGTAATGCCTTAGCGAGAACAGGGGTCAATTTGAGAGTTCCTGAGGAGGAATACTAAGTAGAACTTGGAGAATATCTGACCGTAGTGACTGAGGGAGAAGGAAAAGTGGGGATGGTTTTTGTGGATTTTCGTCTTGCCGTTGCTGTTTGCCAAGAGACAGAAAACAGGAGGAAAGACAGACGAAGATAACTTTAGTTTAAGATAAGGTACAAATCTGATGCTGTTATGCATCCATGTGTGGAACCCTGTATGTGGCAGTCAATGAGAGCTGGGCTGGAGATACATTAGGGGAGTCACTGTCACATAGATGAAACTGAGTCCTTGTGAAGGGGTGTCATCTCCCTGGGAAAATTTGTAGAAACAGAAAAGACATTTAAGGATCACTGAAGAAAGCGAAGAAACCTGTGAAGAAGACTGAGAAGGAATGGCCAGTGTACTGTGAGGAAACCAGGAGAGAATGGCATGCTGATAAAAGAGGGAAAGAGTATGACTTTCACACTAGATTATAGTGGAAGTGAAGAGGTGTGAGGAAATGAGTAGAGACTATGATTTGGGGATGTTTGGATGAGGTGGTAGAAGCCATGAATCTGTAGTAGGTAATGCCTCCATTCTGAAAGTTTTAGGTACTGAGACTTTTGAGTCAAAAGAAATGGATCAAGACGCTTTGTTTCATCATGTGTTAGTAATATAGCAACAAAACAGGAGAGCTGTGAGAAGTAAATGAGATGAATGTTAACATAGATATTAGTTACCAATATTATCCTGAGTCTTCATTTCACCCTGGTGGCTAAAAATCAATGTGTAGGGAGGAGTAAGTAGTCACCTAATGAATAATGACTTGAGCGTTGAACCTGGGTGTTATGAAATTACAATTATTGTGTTCTTTTGCGTAGGATGCCATTTTGTCCCCCTTATTCTTTGTTCAGGAAAATGCCATTCCCAGGTATTTATTGCATTTCTACTATGTGCAGGCACTAAGTACAGGGATGATTCAAACATTGTTTCTACTTTCAACGATCGTGTGATCGAGCAGGGTCAATGGAAATAATAAGACAATTGTTCTAAAACGTAGCAAGGACAAGAGGGAGGTGCACGCAGCATAGAGGAGAGACACTGAGGAGATGGGAGTGGAGTCCGAGGAAGGTTTCTCAAAAGTGAAATCTGAGTGGGGAAGGATGAGAAGTTATCCAGGTAAAGCAGGAGGTAGAGGAATGGAGGTGGGCAGTGAAGGTAGCCATGTAAAACGAGTGAAACCAGAGTTAACTTAGTATGCGGTAGGTAATGGGAAGCCACCGGAGGCAGTATGTTGCCAGAACATCAGATGAACAGCATACCCCACCAGGTATGAAGCCAAGAGCCCTATGATGAAAGCCCTTATATAGAATTCAAGTGAGTTTAGGTTTTTATCCTAGTGGCTATTGGAAGCTGTTGAGATTTTTACTAGGAAGTGAAAATGGCTAGATTTTTGTTTCAAATAGAAAACGTTGAGGCCTGAATGGAGGAGGAATTGTAGAGAATGTATCCTGAAGTAGGATGCCCTATTAGAGGAGAGAGTTTATAGTAGTTTGGGCAATGAGAACGAACATGGGAATAAGGGTTAGAGGACTCATTCAAGAAATATTTAGGAAAGGAAATGGATAACCCTTGATGGAAGGTGTGAGGGGTAGGGAAGGGGAAGGAATATGCTAGGTTTCTAGGGTGGTTGTGTTGGTGGTGTCTCCACTTGATGAGAGTTGGTGGGAAATTTGGGGAATTCGTTTTTTAAGATATTCTCCAAACATTTTTTAAAAACCCTAATTTATCACATTTCCATTTTATTTTGTAGATAATTTCATGGTCATTTTTCATCCAGTACTACTTTGACAGCAAAGCTGTTAGATGTCTTAGGTCTTTTTAAAAATTTCTTATGAGGAGTAAAACTTTGCTTTTAAAATGTCTATTTATGCCTAACTATCTGCTTTCTGTCTTAATTTTTTTTTTTTTTAACCTCCAGGAAGAACCTAGGAAAGTCCGCTTTGATTATGACTTATTTCTGCATCTTGAAGGCCACCCACCAGTGAATCACCTCCGCTGTGAAAAGCTAACTTTCAATAACCCGACAGAGGACTTCAGGAGAAAGTTGCTGAAGGCAGGAGGGGTAAGTGGCACTCTCTTGTGAAACACTTTTCTATAAAAAACTGTTGTTAGTACCTTAAGAAGTATAATGAGGTTTTAGGAGAGGTGAAAGGAATGAGGTACCTTAATGGTTTAGCCGTGGACTCAGGGTCTGAGATGAGAGGTAGGCAAGCAATATTGAAGTATGAGTCTGAAATTACAGGATTAATTAAAACAACCTTAAGAACTATGCAGCTCAACTTTATTATGACAAAAGGCAAAAGCCAAGCAAGCAATTATCTATCCTCAATTAGGAAAAGAACAATGTTTCTGAACTTTGTTATATCAGTGTATAGAAACTTTTAGGTTAAGTTGCAAGTCCCACCAACAATTAGAGAAGGAGGAATTGTCCACACTGTCTTGATCATCGTTAATAGAAAAGATGTATCCCCTCACTTTACATGTTTGGGTCATTTAAAGAGACATTTTTGTGTGTTTGAATTTTATATAGGTAAAAGATGGGATTTTTCTTTTTTAAGGTCATGATAACGAAGGTGTGATACATTTTTACCCTTGTGATTTGGCTAGGATGGAAAAGAATTTTAAGTGGAGTTACTTGCAAACATAAACGTTTGGAATGTTTGTAGCCAAGTCAACTGTACAGACAAACACTTGATTGGTCAAAATCTACTTTACACTGGGTGTCATTGGTATCATTGGCTCCTGTGTCAGATAAGCTTCTGTGTCATCTTATGTAGTCTCTCCAGACCAATATTTTTATATATGTTCTTTACTCTAGGATTCTCTTCACTAAGTTTTTCTGGAAGGTTTTAGTATAGTTTTGTATCTATGATATTATAATTTTCTATAAGCACGTGTAGACAGTAATCTATCAAGATAAACTCTGCCTGAGGGCATGTAGGAAAGTGTTCGTGTTTTTTTTTTTTTTCTTCTGTGGCACAAAAGTTCTTTCCTTTTTATTGGGTCATGGGCAACCACTTTGAGAACCTTAGAAAAGCTATAGCTCCCCTTATGAGAAAATCTCCCATATATATAATTGTGTGAACATTTGGGGTTATGTGGACCCCAGTTTTTTGAGTCCTGTTTTGCCAGGCTCCTGTCCTTTTAACTGAACTATAATATGCATTTGAAGTACATTTCATTCCTCACTGTACTATTTGTCCATAGATTATGGGTTAAATAGGTTTCGGTGGGTCCGTTTTGGAAATACACCACTACTTAGAGTAGTCTATGGGAAAATTGAGCTTCAAGAAGAAATAGGCTTTTAGTAGCACAACTTTTTTTGTTTTGTCTTGTTTTGAGTTGGAGTCTCACTCTGTCGCCCAGGCTGGAGTGCAGTGGCACACCACGGCCACCACAGCCTTGATCTTTTGGGTTTAGGTGATCTTCCGCCTTGGCCTTCCAAGTAACTGGAACTACAGATGCACGCCACCATGCCCGGCTAAGCACAATTCATTTCAAAGTTAGGGACTTATTATATGTTTAATAAAGAAGCTGTTTGAAAAAATAACCCCATTGTCTTCTTCCTATAGTTACAGGAACAGTGTTGATGCTGTTTACCTATGCCTATGCCCTTAACAATCAGCTGGACCATTTTTACATCCTAATCATCCTTGTTATTTTTGTTTGTATGAGGGTGGCATTTTACGCTTCTGATGATCCCTCTTGGGTATGGAGTTGGGTAGATAATTAGAGGGTGTGAATTATGGAACTTGAGTACCACAAGCTTCTGATAAGGGTCATAGGAGAAAGTAAATATGACACGAGACCTTTTCAAAGTAACCACTTAGTCCCAGAGTACTCGAGCTTGCCTGTGAGCTGGAGGAGAGGTTACAGTTAGTGATAACAGCATAGTGCCACACTGCATTCTGATAAGGTCTCTAGTCAATTTCTTGTCTTTTGCACCACTCAGCTTTTATCTCAGAATGATCCTTCTTGATTTCTAGCTTTCCTTTTTTGTGTTTAAGTGCTGTTTGAAGCCGGCTGATATTTTCCTTTTAGAATTAGATTGTATCTTGACAACTCTAAAATAATAAGTGAAATGTGAACTATTTCAGGCATATGCTATTGGAAATATTACATGTTCCCTAAGGGACTAATTACAGTGAATCTTGTAGTAAAATAAATATTAAAACATTTATTCGAAATTGTAGTAATTACACAAATTCTTCCCATTTCGTATGAGAAGATCAAAGTAACTGTCTATAGAAATCTTTAAAAAAAAAACCAAAACCAATAGACTAATAAACATTTTTTGGCTTACCTTGATTTTTAACGACCTTATATTATTTATATTGGACACATAAACAATTGCCTTGCCTTACGATTAATGCAGCCTATCATGGTGTCACTAACTTATGAGTCATTTTGATTTCACTAGAAATCTTCTGTTCACCACTGTCTCTTCAGATAAACTGTTTTTTTTTTTTTTGGCCCGAGTTTTGGGGTGGGAGGAGGGGATGCTGTGTTCTTTATACCTAAAGATTTTGTGTGTGACATAGATGTGCATGTTCTACCTTTTAAGGAAAACATTGACCTCCTTCTTCATGTATACTGTATGTAATCATTATTTATAACTTGAGGCCTGAATGGCGTAATTTGGCTGTGGTTCCTCTCTTTCACTCTTTTCTTTTAAACCAAATGTATACAGTGTTACCGAAAGTTGAACTTTGTTTTTCAATAGATTAGAAAGGTTGTTTTAGATCTGGCAGTATCATAGAAAATGCTTTTCAGATGTAAAAAAAAATTTTTTTTTTTAGAGACAAAGTCTCGCTCTGTCACCCAGGCTAGTGTGCAGTGGTGCAAATCCATGATAACCTTGAACTCCTGGGCTCAAGCCATCCTCCCGCCTCAACCTCCTGAATAACTGGGACTACAAGCATATGCCACTATGCTTACCTAATTTTTTTATTTTTATTTTTGGGGGGCAGAAGTGGAGTCTTGCTATGTTGCCCAGGCTGGTCTCCAACTCCTGGCCTCAAGTGATCCTCCTGCCTTGGTCTCCCATAGTATTGGGATTAGAAGTTTGAGCCATCATTCCTAGTCAATTTGTAGTTCTTAGAAGAAAATAATTCCAAGCAACTTCCTTGCCAAAAAATCTTGAAACATTGTAGACTTTTTTCTATTTAATAAATCGATAGCTATGTGACTTTTATTTTTATTTTTTGGTCAATAACATTTTCTTCGCTGGATTTTTAAATATATTTTAATGCTGTAGCTATTTTCTAAGTAGTCTTGAAGAAATCTTGGTGTACTTCCTCTTTACAAGAAATGTATCCTGTGTTCTTCTGTTGCATAGCTCCCTAATATTAAGGATATTTTTGTTTTAAAAGAATACGTGGGCAGGGCACATTTAGCTTTAAGCATTATTTTCTTAGACTACTGCAACACAGAATGATTTCTTCAGCAGGACACTGAACGTAGTTTTTTTTAAATTAGAGACCTTCTTGGAACTTGTTGAGGAAGTTGTGGATTTGGTTTAGGACTTAGCCCCTGTCAGGCCCTAAATAACAAAAAGTCAGAGGGTGGGGATTAGAAAATGGAAAAGAACAACCTGAGAGCTTCTTTTAAAAATATTATTTATATTTATTATTATATATATTTATGTGTGTATTTTTATTTATAGGTGTTATTTTATTATATTACTAAGGGAGGCAGTTTCCTTTATTTTGAGATCTTTATTCTTTGGTAGTAGGGAAGGGAGCAATGAGCAATAAACTTTTGAGGGCAAGGACAAACATAATGTGTCTTAATTTTGAACAAAAAGACCAATGTGTCCCATTGAGAAACACCTCTCTATTCTGCCAAGATATTTCTATTTATTTTGCACTTAAAAAAAAATACACTGATGGATCCCTTTTGGATCAGAGATTCTCAAGTTGTGAACATCGGATGTTAAAATTAAAGGGCTTGTGATCACAATAGATGGTTTTCTGTCCATTCACTTATCATCTTTTTGGTAGCCGAAATTTCAGTCATACTGAAAAACAGCATAGAAGGGCTTGGCACCCATTACTCTAAGACAGTGGATCAAATAAGATGAGCTTTTTTGGAGGTGTGTGGGCAAAGCAAAGATGTACTGTGTATTAGACATTGTATATCAGATCACCAAGACTTACCATTCTACCAATTTCTCTATCAGGATTTCTGGTTGGGAAGGAGTGTGATACAATGGAAAAGTTTTAAAGTCAGACAGAGTTAGGGGGGGAAAAAGCCTCATCTATCATCTTTTAGCTGGGTTACTGTGTAAGAGTCTTTGCATCTTTTTGAATCCCAGGTTTTCAGCTGTGAAACATATGGCCGTGTTTTCCTCACAGGAGATGTGTAATCATGGTGTGTGGATGATTGCATAGTAGATACCTAATACCTTGGTTCTTTTTACTTGGATTACTGACTTAGAATATCAATAGGTGCTTGGCCAACTTTACATCAGGCACTGAAAGGTACAGTGAAAAATATTTATTATTTAGTGTAAACTGCTCTATCTACATTTATTCACAGGAAAGTGTGTTTAGCACCAGTTAGTGTGGCCAGCATGTTGATGGACCTGTGTTGTGTTTAAAGATTAGTCCATAGTATTTTTCTTCAGGGCGTTTATACTCTGGCTGTTTGTATTTTGCTTGTGTAAAGTGCAACTTCAGGTCTCTTTGGAATATCATTTTTAATATGTTAAGTTTTCACTACAAGAATTATTGATTCTTACCATTGTTCTTTATCCTAAATTTCTAGCAGATTAAATGCTTCTCAAAGCTATGTTTTCCTGTAGAAGATTTCATATGTATGTCTAGCAAGGTGGCTGCAGCCTTGTATCTCTATGGAGGAAGAACAAAAGGGACAAGTGTCTGCCAAATGGAGTTTATTTTCAATTGTTCTCTTTTCTTTTGACCTGGAAAATTAAGTGGTCTGCTTTGGTTCTGTTCTTGCAGGGATAGTGATAGGGTGTTCGGGTGTATGTGTTTGTCTTTCCTTCTTTTCCTCCTTCCTTCCTTTCTTTTCCTCAATTAAACAGGGCAAAGTCTAAACATGTTGTTCAGTCTATTTCTGAATCACTGGCAAGCAGTTAATTTTGAGGACTGAAAATTAAAACTAACCACAGCAGTTGTTAAAACTAGGGTTTCTATAGGCAGAAATCCAATTCTGTTCAGACACCACCTGTTTCAATAGGACATTTCAGACGCCCATTTGGCAGGATTTGCTGGAGAAGACATGGGGAACATGCTTTCAGTCTGTATTAAGTCTGCAGCATAATGTAGTCCTGTCTCTCAGAGTGACAGTTACATTTATATATGATCTGTTTTTGTGAGGAATAAATTGGGATCTTTCTGAAACACTGCTTATTGTGAACTGAAATCTGGGTCCACGGTAGATCTTCAGCAGGAAGTTTTGGTTATTAAAGGGCCAAAGGAATCTTGTGATAAGGAGCTTTCACTAATGCAGCTGTGTCAGGCCATCTGAACATAGCATTTTATTGCAAGGATCTGGCATGATGTTGTGTAGAGTGGTTTAGTATTTCCTTTGTAGGGGAGTTCAGAACACTTCTAATTTCTAAACTGTATGGATCACATTCTGTCCCCCTCAAATTTTAATTTTTTTTGACTAGGTAAATACACACACAGTACAAGATGACAGTGAGCTTTCCTCCGGACTACCAGTAATGCTGTAGTAAATAAACTTGTACATAGTTCTTTGTACACATGAATATGATAAATTCCTCAGTGTGAAATTGTGGGCCCAGGGCACAGTGGAATTTAAACTTTGTTAGACATTTACAAATTTCCTGCCAAAGAGGTGATACTACTCTATGCTTTCACCAACAAGGTGTGAGAGTGCCTATTTCTCCACGTGGTGAATTATTAAACTACCCTCTCCCACCCCTGCATACCCATCTCATAGCAGAAAAATTGTATCTCATTTTTAATTCATATTTCTCTTATGAGTGATGATGAGCAACTTTTCATATGCTTAAAAAGCCATTTTCATTTCCTTTCAAAGACCACATTTTAATGTATTTTAAATTGGAAATATTCTAAGAGTTTGGTTTTGACTTAAATTTATGGGTGCTCTTCCCACATACTTACATTTGGAAAGGTTACAAAAAGATACGGAAGCCTCTTTAGCCAAGGTCTGTGTTTTCAGGCTTTCTTCGATGTGTAACAAATTATGTTCTTAGGAACTGATTTGTCAAGTCTTTGGCTTCTAAAAATATAAGTGGCTTTTGTGGCAAATTCATCTCGGCAGTGCCTAGAGATGGATTGCTAGCTGCTTATTTTTAAAATGACTGAAAGAAAATAATACAGAGAGGATTATTTTAGTGGCTGTCACTGGACAGCTTCATTGGATTTTTGGATATTTGTTTTGGAACAAGTGTGCTTTTTTGGGGTTATTTTCTGATATATATCATCCTGTAATTGTCTGCTTCAAAAGATAAAAGAAAACTGCTGTTTTTCACTGGCACTGATAAAAGGTGATTTATTTAAATAAATGTGAGATCAAGCAAACTGCCTCATTTATGTGGTTATTTCTCAGAAGTTAATTTTCTGTCATATTTGGTATTTTTCTCCTCCTTTCTATATCTTTAGCTGCTCCCCTTCTCCTAAACTCTGGAAAATTAAATCATGAAAGTGGAACATACATATAAATGATAAATGGAATGTCAAAAGTTGTGAGCCTTAATTCTAAATGCAATGTTGATCTCATACATTCTTCTAAGTATGTTCATAGTAGTAGGAAGTTATTTATGTCACTCAACCTATTGAATGGTTTTTATGGCTTAATGTTTTCTTAAAGTCACAATGTTGATTGCAGGACAGTTACAGACTTTTGAAAAAATGCACCAAAAAGTGTCTGTGGTATAAAACAGTTTTTCTGCATTGATTCATTCCTTTCTCCCCAACTACCTGTTTACTTTTTGAGTAAAAGTAAGGAAGCTTAAAGCTCAAAAACCATTGCTACATAAACAAAGACTAAAAGAAAAAGAAATGAGACAAGGAGCTGTTCCTAGAATGTGCACTAAGAAAAGTTTTTTTGAGTGCTTAGCTGTCAATATTGGAAAGTGTGCCACATTTCTTTCTGCAGATCTCCCAGGAGTAGCAGTTTAGCTGACTATATGTAGGAAACTCTTAATGTAGTAACCTTAATCTAGTCTTGAAAGGAAATGCCGTGATATCCATTGCTTAACCCTGCCCCCACCTCCTCCTCCTTGGCTTCCAACAAGCCAAGAAAATAGAACTAATTAGACGAGGGAAAAAAAGAGATATGAATGTTGGAGAGTTTTCTAACTAAAAAGGAAACAACTTTCCATTTAAAATACAAAAGTATTGCCTTCAAAAACTGTTGATTCAATTTCTCTTTCACTTCTTGGCTCAGGTGCTAGTTCTTTACGCACTGTCTTAAAACTGCATGCAAAGTTTATCTAATACTATGTCTGGGTCCATTCGCTTCTAAGATGGTAAGGGAGTTGTTTATGAGCACAGCTGCCTACTTTTGATTGTTCCCACTGGTTATTTTGGGGGTTCATACTCTCTATATAAAGTAAAAACAAAACAATGCTTTGAGAAGGAACGCTATTATTAACATTTTATTTTCTGATTTTTTTTCTTATTCTCTGAGATATAAGAAAACGTGACAGAGATTGGGATTTGAAGGTAGCAGTTTAAAAAATAAATGTCTGAGACTCTTGAAATAGACATTTGTGGCTCATTTTCAAGGAGTGAGGATAGATGGCAGGTAGTTTAATATAATTTTCATGACCACAAGGGACACAGACATGGTATAACAGAAAGGATGTTTGATTTGCTATCTGAAGGCACAAATTCAATTCTTGTATCTGCTGATAATTTAACTTGGGTTTTAGTTGGTATAAATCTGAAATAGGTACAATATCCCCTCCCTCTCACTTGAGATGATTAAAATGTGATACTGTGCATAGTTAAAAAGTCAGCAAATAATTGTTTTATTTATTGAAATGACCTCTTTTTTCTATAGATTTATTATGCTTTGGGTTAAACCAGGTTTTTGTTGCCTGAAAAGATAGAAAGTAAAAGTTTTCCTTTCCAGGGATTTGACACAATGATGGTGTTCTACTAGAAAGAACATATTTTAGCTTCAGGAAGGAGTCTAAGTTTTCCTCCAATTTTGAAATAAATATTGTTAACTTTAGAAAATTTAGACTGTCTAAAAAAACAAGAAAAAAGAAAGAAAAATCATTGTAATCTTTCCAGAGACTAAACCTCTGTCAATATTTTATATTACATTTAATGTAGGTGAGATCCTACTGAATATCTATAGTTTACATTTGATATGTGAAACATAAGTTGCATAAGTTTTATATGGTTTTATATATGCCTTTATTTTTATTCCTCAAAATCATGTCCTCACACTTCAGGGGTTTGATGTGAAATTTGTGGTTGGTTGTTAAGAACTTACTAGTAAGTTCTTTGTGTTTTATTGCTTCTGTTTTTGTTTTCCCCTTTTGGCTTTCCACGTCTCAAAATTAAACTTAAAACAGAAAGATTATAATGACATTAAGAACAAAACTGTTTTGCCCACATTTGAAATTTTCTCTTAATGGTTTTGACAATCTGGAAGTATGATGTTCTGGTTTTTTTGTTTTGTTTTGTTTGTGTGTGTATGACTGAATGGGCCATAATAGATTAGTTATTTGGAAAGATGTATATTTTAATATAGATGATTGTAGGTGTAGATTTTGTAGCTTGTCTTAGTAAATGTCATTTTTGCCTTCCCCCCTTTATAGAGTAGATTGGAGGCCTGTGGGTAGTATTAAATAGTTAACTATAAAAATGCTTTATTAATGGAAAGATTGAATGAAATAAGGATAATTTAATCATTAAATAAATGGGCCCAACCAACTGCACTTAGAATAAAATGGAGATATAATAAAATGTAATTTCCCTTATAGATTTGAATCTTAACATGAACTCTTGGTGACTCAAGATAGGAATTTGTGTGGGTAGTAGAGACAGCAGCCTACCCATATGGTGTCTATGATGCCTTTGGGCAAGTTAAAAATAAATGCTCCTACCTCTCTCTACCCTATGAAGCCCCAGCCCAAGGAACCAGGGCATGGGTAGCATAGCATAGCTGAATTTCTTCTAGTCCTTATCCCATTGGCCAAACTTCCTAAGCAGGACACCATCTGGACAACCATTCGCGGTGGCACTATTTATAGGTTCAGAAAAAAAAAGAGGCGATTTTGATGTTAAAACTATCTTGTTTGACATAGTCTAGACAGGAGTTATCTGGAGAAACAATAAATAAAACTTTCTTGAAAATTTGCCCTCAGTGTATTCCAGTTTTGAATGGCCATGTTTTTTCAAAGGTTTTACTTGACCTGTCATTCTGCCTCTTTGCTTTGTGCTTTTAACTTATGACACCATTATCTAACATTCATAGGTATCTGTAAAGGTCTGGTTTAAGCTCAGAGAGCAAGAAGGCTCTTGATAAAACTGTTTTGCTAAACCAGAGGTTTCAAATTTCAGTGACTACAAGATCAGGCTAACCCTTTGAAAGAACATGGCTACAGAAACTGGAAGACCAGCTGAATAATGTAGTCCTTGCTGTAGGGAATTTCACACAAAGGGTAGCAATATATTATTTTTCTAAAGTAAAGATTAAATGGAATTTTCCTTCCTGATAATTTTGAACTCTGAATACTTTGGCAAAGATAACATCAATGAACCCCAGATTAGGAACATTCTAGATCATCATTAATAGAAATAGCTTTCACTATGGTCCAGTTTTAAGATATAATTGATCTGATTAGAACCTTCACATAGGCCTCAGATTTAGGGTAGAACTTGTTCCAGTTGAGTCTTATTCCTCTTATGCCTCCTCTGTACTTTTTCTTCTAAATTTCTGTTCCTACTCTTGACAAAGGTTTTTTTTTTTTCATTGTTGTTGTTTTTGTCCATCATACCCCAGAGTCAAGAGTCAAGTCGAGTCAAGTTTCTCTCCCTTTCTATCCACACTATCCCTTGTGACCATTTAATCTAAATTCTGTTCTTGTTTCTTTTTTTTTTTTTTTAATTCTTCTCCGGAAGAGAATTTTTGTGATTTATGTACATATACCTAATTTTGACTTCAGTTTATTTTTATTGTTTAATTAAAATTTAACATGCTATAATTAAATTTCTTTTCTCATTTACCTTTCTTAAATGAAAATGCCTGGAGGTTGAAGATATATGTCCCTCTGTCCTGCAGAGCAACACAGATGTGAATGAATGTCTCACAGGTCCTAGGTTAAACTACTTGTATGTTTGATTAATCAGCCTTGAAGGTATTAATAAAACCTATATGAATTGTTGAGTTGTTCAGTTCTTTCCCACTGCTAGATTTTTCTGTGTACTGATTCTGGTTTCTTTTGGTGTGCTGAATATAGCACAGCAGTTAAAAAGTCAGACTCATGGCCGAGCATGGTGGCTCATACCTGTAATTCCAGCACTTTGAGAGGCTGAGGTGGGAGGATTGCTTGAGCCCACGAGTTAGAGACCAGCCTGTACAACATAGTGAGATCATGTCTCTACAAAATTTTCTTTTAAAAAGTCAGACTCATTAAACAGACCTTGTTTTTCAAATTCTGGTATTGGTGCTTAGTAGCTGTGTAACTTTGGACACATTATTAATCTCCAGCAGTCTGTTGGCTCATTTGTAAAATAGGTTGCTGTAGCATCTACCAGGGCATAGTGATTGTGAGGATGACTTGAGATAATGCATTAGAAGCGGCTAGCACAGTAACTGTTATATAGGAAAAACCCACTGACACTTTATAATTATTAATATATTTAGATTCTGGGATATGGATCAGTATTTATTTTCATGGCTGTAAAAATGAGTAAATAATATAGTTTTATAGCTGATGAGAGTATAATAGGTCAAGGTACCCATTTTACAGATGAGTAAATGAGACATCAAATGCTGAAATAGGTCAAGCAAAGGATGAATAGCTGAGTGAGGGTTTTCATTCACTATTCCTATATATTCTTTCCACAGCAACACACAGTGATGTTAGCTTTCTTTTTGGAAATGCAATTAAAAGACAAGAAATTAAAAATAAAGCAAATTGTTAGGTCCACTTCTTCTAGTTTCTTTAGGACTAATGGTGCAATCTTGCATAAGTCTTCTTCCCAAAGACATCCCGATAAACTGCCAGGGTAAAAGAGAAAACTGTCCTTTTTATCGTTTCATAGACTGAAGTTCCCTGTATTTCTATTGCTTCTGAAAATACAGTTTGTGTGGAAAAAATGATAACTTGAAATCTCCCTTGGCCCAAACTTTCCTAAGCCAGCGTCAGCCTATCTGTGGGGATTGTTTGCATTTTCATTTTCTATAAATTAGAGGCAAGCATAATTTGGAGTCTTTTTTTTTCAGTTGAGCAGCAAAGGCATGCAAGACTAGAAGTGTTTTTTTTAGAAGTGGTTAATGCCACCATCAACTAGCATATGAAAAAACCTATGATGTCAATAAATAATTTTGTAATCTACCAGGTTTTTAAAAGTAGAGATACAAAAATAAGTCACAGGGTGCTGGTGATTCTTTGAGTGCTTAGATATTGAAAGATTTTCTTCTTGGGGCAGGAAAGTAGGATGGTGATACACTTTAATAGAATCGGCTGACTTTCTCTCTCCTCTTCTGGGAAGCTGCTTTGGCCTCTTAATAGTTATCTCCCCAAACCCTACCACACATGTATAATCATTTGGATTAATGATCTAAAAATGGTTGAGAATATTTGAATCTAGGACAGGTAAGACAGGCTCAGGAAATCCAAGATGCTCTTCAAGTCCTGGAAGGCTTCTGGCAGAAGATTCTTTTGTTTCTTGGGTTTATAGATTGAAGTTGCTTGAATAAGACAGATTTCTTTTGCTTCTGAAAATCAAGTTTGAGAGGACCTTCCTAAGTTGCCCTCCTCTTTTTTTCCTTCCAATCCACCCTTCATTCCTTGCATCTCTTGCTTATGTAGCTCTGAGTGTTTAATAATGCAAAAATAAAAATTTTCTTCCAAGAACCATCTATTAGCTTAGTTCTCGCCTTATCTGGAGGAAGTATGAATACTTTTCATTTTAAAATATTTGAATACCTAGTATGGGTCAAAATTAATTCTAGATTCTGGGTATACACTATTTTGTTTTCTTCCTACCAAGCCATAACCCTTGATTAGTTTTTAGGGGATAATGAATTCTCATATTCTCAGAGGACTAAAATAACCCAGCTCAGTTTATTGGAAGGAAGGAAGGAAGGAAGGAAGGAAGGAAGGAAGGAAGGAAGGAAGGAAGGAAAGAAATGGAGCTGGGCATGGTAATGATTGCCTATAGTCCCAGCTACTCCTGCTTAGGCAGGAGGATTGCTTGAGTCCAAGAGTTTGAGTCCAGCCTGGCCAACATAGCTAGATTCAGTCTCTTAAAAAAAAGAAAAAAGAAAGAAAAAGAACAGAAAAACGAAGCGAAATCTCTTGCCATCAGTCCAGGCTGCCTTTGTGTGCTTTCAGAAGAAAATGCTGTGGTACTTTGACATCTGCTTCTTTTAGTGGGATACCATAAGCACTTTCATTAGACTCTGTCCCCTGTCTCACTCAGCCCCCAAAAGACCAAGGATAACCTTGAGGGCCCCCAAAGACCAAGGATGGCAAAAACAATAGTGTTTTCTATTTTAGAAAGCTGATCTTTGTATAAATCTGTTAATCAAAGTGAATGTGTGTAAAATTGTCTTGTTTCTACAACAACCCCTACCAAGTAGAGCCTATTTTCTCAATTAAGTCATAGAAAGGTTGTTCCCAAATACACCTTTGAATGTATATTGCAAATTTACTGTCTTTTTTCTGCAACTGAGACAATATGTTGTAGTTGAGAGGAGTTGGACTGAGGGCTTCAGATTATGTCTGGTTTTTGTTTGCTTGCTTTGTTTTTGTGTGTGATATAGAAGTGCAACCTCATTTGGCATTTCTGAAAGCAAACCACTGCCTTTCCTTTTATTAGAAAAGCCTTGATTTAGCTGACAAATGTGATTTGTATCAAGAAGCCTTGGTTCCTTTTGGGATGGTATTTAGATTCCTCTCAGAAGAATATGGTGCAATTTAGGTCTGCTCAGTATGTTATGGGTCCTTGAAGAGAGCCAAGTAGAACAAATTGAAGCAGACTGAGCACCCTTTATGGGCAAACTCTGATTTAAATGCCCTTTCCAGACTCCTGTAGTGTAAGGTGCATAGATTTAGATGTGGGGCTCTCTCAAATACTATTATTTACATATCTTACAATAAAAAAATTTTTTTGAAATAATCTTACACTTACAGAAAAGTTGCAAGCATAGTACAAATAACTTTTCTTTCCTGGCTCAGAGTAAGTTGTCAAAATCAGACTTCATTATTCCAAAATGAAGTATGATTTTATGGTATTTATTTCCTACAAACAAGAGCATTCTCTTACATAACCACAGTACAACCATCATAGTCGGAAATTGGTATTGATAGATTCATATTACTAACCTTTCATCCTCAGACTCTACTTACATTGTTCAGATTGTCCAGTAATGTTTGTTTATTTATGTATTTATTTGTTATATATGTATGTATGTATTTATTTATTTTTATAGCAGAAGGACCTAGTCTAGAATTATACATAGCATTTAGTTGTCATATCTTAGCCTCCTTCAACGGGACATAGTTCCTTGACCTTCCCTCGACTCTTACAAACTTGAAAATGCTGAAGACTTCAGGCCAGTTATTTAGTAGATGGCCCTCAACTTGTGTACTATTTCCTCACGACTAGATTCAGGTTATGCATCTTTGCCAGGAATGTCACAGAAGGAATGCTGAGCTCTTCTCATTGTACCTCATAATGTGATCACGATTTCCATTGTACCATTACCACTGATGTTAACTCTGGTCACTTGATTCAGATGGTATCTGTCAGGCTTCTCTGCTGGAAAATTGCTTTCTTTCTCTTTGGAATTAATAAGTGTTTTATTGGAAGGAGCTTTGAGAAAATGTAAATATGTCATTCCTTCTCATGCCTAAGCTTATTCTTATATTTATTTTTTCATTATGGACTCATGAGTATATATTTTTTCAATGGCTTATTGATGTCATCATTTATGTCTATACTTAAATTGTCCTGATTTGGCCAGTGGGAGCCCCCTTAATCTGGCTTATTTGCATACTTTTTCGCTTTTTGCTATAAAAAGATATTTCAGGCTCATTTTGTCCTTTCTTGCCCCAGCCCTGGATTCGGCCATTTCTCCAAGGAGCACGCCCTTTTAGTGGCTGTCAGTCTCTGTATGGATGTCCTGCCTCCCATAACTACTACTCTCTTCACTGTTGCCTACTTCACTTGGACCCATCTAATAGCTTTTGGACTGAATTGTTCAGGAGGAAGAAGGGAGAGATTTATTTTTATTTAATCACCTGTGCAAGCTTTGAGTGGGTAGAAGCTATCACATATTTGATGTGGCATCCCCCCATGTCTACAATTTGGCAAAAGCTTAATAAGTGCATCAATTCATTCAAAGGCAAATACCTAATGTGCACCTATTAGGGGTCAGTCATTATTCCTGGTGCTGGAGGGAAACAACAGTGAATCAAATTTTAAAGACAAAAGCATATATATATGTAGGAGCCCTATGAAGGGAAATGGTTCTCTGTGAAGTTATCTCTGGAAATAATTTTGTGATGCAGCCATTTCCCAAGTATGTTTGTTTACATTAGTACGTATGCAGTGATAAAGGGTTCTGACTTTGCACTTTAAAAACTGTAGTTCTTATTAAAGTACATAGACCAAATGTGTCACTGATTTTTTTTTTCAATCTTGGAAATTTCTTTTTTTTTTGTATTAGTGACAGCTCTGCTTTTCCCCTGTCCTCTATATGCCTCACTTATATCTAACTCTATTTATAAGGGCAAAGAGGAAACTCTAGTATTATAGAAATATATTAGCTAATTCCACCTTATAGTTCATTAGTTTCTATTCCTTTGACCAGACGTACATCCAGAGAAAAAAGTGATTTGACTTGAGTAATTTTCTCATTATACTTTCGTAATAAGTAGTAGAATGTAGAAAAGATAAGAATATATCAGCAACTCCTTATAGTGATGTTATTTCATTTAACTCCTATGAGTAGAACTGTAATACATCATATATTATCAAACTCTCTCTCTCTTTTAGTATTATACAGTTAGTCAAGCATTTATTCACAGCACCAATTTGATTACCTGTTCTTTATCAAATACCTACCACAGAGGACTCTTTAAATGAGACAATGTATGTGGTTTGCTCATAGCAACTAATAAATTAATATCTGCTGAATCTAAATGTGAATTTCCCTTCCTAGACTAGAATATCCTGCCATCAGATTTTGAGTTTTTCTTAAGCTAAAAATGTTATGGTTCAGTTGATACTTGTGAGAGTTATATGTAATTTGTTAATTTTAAAACAAATACCATCAACCTACCATCCAATTTGAGAATGAGAAGTAAAACATAGCTAGTGCCTTTCAAACTACCTATGCACACTTTCCCAGTCCATTCCTTTGCCTTCTCAGGATATACTCGTCTAAAGTTTCCTGAGCTTGTAAATGTGGTTTTACCACAAATGTATGTATTCTTCTGTTTGTTCAGCTTTGCTTATTTTTTATTGTTATGAAAATGATATAATACTGTATAATCTCCTGTGACTTGCTGTATTTACTCGGCATTGTAAGATTTGTCCTCATTATTGCCTGTTATTGATTTCACTGCTGTATATAGTCTATAGAATTACTGTCTCGTGACATGTGTACCTATTTTCTTCTTATTTAGATTAGCCTCTTTTATTTGGTTTTGCATTTATGAACTTTCTTACATATCTCTCCAGCACCCCTGTGCGAGAGTTTCTATAGGGCAGTCGATTTCAGACTTTTATGATTGTGACCCATAGTAAGAAATATATTTTCTGTAGTGACAAGTATTCACGAACCATAAATAAATGTATGTGGACAAATAAGACAAAAGTTTCACAAGCCATGTCTACCTATACAACTTGGGACTCAATTTATTTTACTTTAAACGGGTTGACTTATAAACAGTGATGCAATCCATCATATTGCTTTCCAGTCTTACTAACCTGTTCTGTTCGGATAACAGCGCTCCAGTTCAGTGGTCCTCAAACTCTAGGGCACATGAGAATCACCTGGAGAATTAATAAACAAGTGGATTGATGGGCACTGCAGAGATTCTTACTCAGTAGGTCTGGGGTAGGGCTTAAAAATCTGAATTTCTAATAAATGCCCATTCTAATAAGCAATATAAATATTGCTGGTTGGCTGACCACATTCAGAGGAATGCTGCTTTCTGCTGTATACCTGTGAATGAAATTGCTGGATCATAGGGCATTTACCTCTTTGCTTTATATTTTATGTAGTAGTTATAATAATTTGGACTCTCGTATCAACATGTGTAAAGAGTCCCGTTGGTCTATTTTCTAGCTGGACTTTCTATGCCCATTAATAGGCATATAAAATTGTATCCTCATTGTCTTTGCATTTGTGTTTACACGTTCGATCACGAAACTGAACGTATATTTCAGAGGCCATTCACGTTTCTGTGTGGAATGTTTGTTCATGTCTTCTCATTTTTCTATTGATTTGTTAAGATTCTTTTTATATTCTGGAAATTTGAGTTTGTTGTTGGTATATTCACTGTTGATATATTTTCCTAGTTTCCTTGGTTGAGTGGCTTTTTAAATTTATATATTTTGATCAGATTTTGTTATGATTAATTCTTTTTGTGTCCCATTTAATATGTTCTCCTATACCCCAAGGTCACATAGATACCCTCCTGAATTTTTTTTCTGACACATTTTAGAAGTTTTGTCTAATGCTGAAATATTTCAAACATCTGGAATTGATTTTATGTGTGGTATGAGGTAAGGGTCTAATTTAAATTTTTTCCTATATAGAGAACAAGTTCCAGCACATTTTATTGAGTTGTCTATGCTTTCTCCAATGATCTGCCCTGTCAGACATCCGATTTTCATATATTTGTGTGTCTCTTGGGGTGGGGGAGGGTGCAATTCTGTTCTATTGATTAGTTTTATGATCTCCATAGCAATACCACAATGCTGTTAATTGCCATCATTTCATAAGGAGGTTTAGTATATAGTGTGATGGGTTCTAGTACATCATTCTTTTTTCTTCGTGTACATTCTGGAATCAGCTTAAGTTCTTCAAAAAATTGTGTTGGGATTTGGATTGAAATTACACTGAATCTGTAGAAGATGAGTTTTTGTTTTTGTTTTTGTTTTTTGAGTTGGAGTCTCACTCTGTCGCCCAGACTGGAGTGCAGTGGCACGCTCCCAGCCACCGCAGCCTCGACCTGCTGGGCTCCGGCGATCCTTCCGCCTCAGCCTTCCAAGTAGCTGGAACTACAGGCGTGTGCTACCACGCCCGGCTAATTTTTTGATTTATTGTAGAGATGAGGTCTTGCCAAGTTGCCCAGGCGGGTCTCGA